>SSNS01000042.1:311579-611229 GCA_006937985.1 Aphyosemion australe
CCCCCCCCCCCCCCCCCACACACACACACACACACACACACACTCTCACAGAAACCAGGAAGAGGCAAACGCGGTCCAGTCCGCTCCCCACAGACGCCCCTGTTGCCGGTTTTCTGCTCGAGAGGTAAGCTAAAGCTCGGCATGCTATTTTTACGGCCTCACAATTACACATTACGGCCGGCAGCTACTTGGAAACAGAAGCTGGTAGAGTGTTGCGCAACACGAAGAGGGCGGTTCTTTCCAGAAATTCAGAAACATTCAGAAACGTCCGCTATACCTTTAAGTTTCCCGCTTAACCCACCTACTGGTTGAAAACAGAATTACAACTGTCGTAAACAACCCTGCCGTAGCCTCCAACGAATGTAGGCAGCTCCGATGTTATCTCTGGTTTTAAACGAGGGGCAAACTCAGACTGCTAAAAATTAAGTTAACATGGAAGTGACAAAAATTTCAGGACCCCCCAACTGCTAGGAGCTGGCACCAGAGACGAGCAAGTTCTCATTGACTCCCATGTTGAAAATTGCCAACTTCACAGCAGAAATAAACATTTTTACAGCCTGGTTGAAAAAGTATTTTAGCTTTAATATGTCAAGTTTAGACTGGGAATATACTTGCTTTATAACTTAGCGTTGACACAGACAGCAGGCTGCGTCTTGTTCACATACTTGACGCTGCACTGCATGTAGTACTGGAGCATTCCACTAGGGTGTCTGTGTGATGTGACAAGAGGGGAGAGGTGGAGGGTAACACTTTGATGAGCAGAGGCAAAGAGGTCCGCAGCAGGTAAACTTTTAATTTATTGACAAAGCACAAAATTAACTGCAAAACAAAATCCAAACAATGTCCATGATTTGGGATAAGAACACTTTAGTAAATCTTGTCAAGTGCATGTTATAGTTGAGATTTGTCTATAATTATGCATTTTTAATATATTATGTAAAAAGACTGTAAAAAGGGTGGAAAAAAACATTTAAAAATATATCATTCCTAAATCTTGCACATTTACCCATCATTAAAAGTCAGTGCCTTTGTGCTAAAACATTTCCGTAAGAGGTTTCTATGGTCTTTGACCCAAAATAAATCCATATGTAAGCCATCACAGCTATCTGGGCAAAACAAGGTTCCAAAACAAGTGTTGGACCCCATATTGTGACATTTCATCTTTACATGTGTTTTACAGGCTGAACTCTGTCCCCACTGCTCACATGCATTCTCACTGGTGGATTCAGCGCCGAGGAGTGCCCTTGAAAAAGTATCACTCATATTCTTCATCAAAACAACTCTTTTGGCAGCCGACTCGAGGGAATCCAGGGCAATAACAGAAAACAGTCAACATATCATGCTGTCGCTGTTCTTCTGCCATATGCTTTGTTTTCTTCCCCTCCATCTTTCTTCTTTTAATGACGAATCCTCTAACCTCAGGTGTGTGCTACCTCAATCTATGTGGCTTTGTTGCCTTGACAGTGTCACGACTTTGAAGTCACAATGCTCATCTCTTTTCTTTTCATTTTTACTTATTTATTTATTTGCCCATGGCAGTCCGATGTCAATATTCTCCCTGTGAATAAAAGGGAATGAATTGATGATGATAAAAGGGGGGGGGTAGCTCATGCCAGCTCTTCCCACAATTCCTAATTTGCCTCAAAATTCAGTTCCTCTTTCAATTATTCCGAACCAGATGAGAAAGATCTCTCCAAAGAAGTGACAACATTGACAAAGCTGCTCTAACATCTATCAGCTTGGAAATAATTTGATGCCAGTCACTTTTTATTTGTTGCTTATTGAAGATAGTGGAATTGATTTACAGTGATGAGTTTCTGGAGAGAGAAAGAAAGAAAGGAAATGAGAAAAGGGGGTGTGAGCTAACACGCAAAAATGACATTATTCTGTCCTCTGCTTTAGATAGTTCATCAACTCGTTAGACTAGGGGTGAATAAACTAATACTGAAGGGGATCATGGAGATCTTTAGAAGTGAGGCTCTATTGAATGGTAAATGGCCTGTATTTGATATAGTGCCTTCTAAAGTTCTACAACTCCCCAAGGCGCTTTACAAAACAACAGTCTTTCACATATTCATACACTGGTGGTGATGAGCTACAATGTAGCCACAGCTGCCCTGGGGCGCACTGAAAAAGGCAAGGCCTGCCGAGCACAGGCGCCACCGGTCCTTCCGACCACCACCAGCAGGGAATTTTTGTTAAGTGTCTTGCCCAAGGACACAACAGCAGAATTCTTTGCCGGGAGCCATTATTGATTATGCAACCCTCCAATTACTGGACAACCCACTCTACCTCCTGAACTACTGCTGCTGAAAGATCATCGGCAATATTATCTTGCCTGTTGTAGATGGTACTTTGACCAACCTCAGTTTGGAGAAACACGCTGTCTAAATCCAGGGGCTACATTCTTCTGAGTTCACATTTTAAAGTAGCTCTCCGGAGTATTTATTTTATCTGATAGCACCATCTAGTGGCTGACAAGCATATCGCACCAAGAGTATATAACTAATATAATTCCTTAGATGGCGACTGCACGTTTCTTGTTTATGAATGGGCTTCTGTAGCTGACAAACAGAGCTAAAACATGTTGGTTTACAAGTATTATTCTCATGTCATGTTGTGTTTTCATATATTTATATTTTAAAGACTTACTTGTCCGTGAAAAGTTCATCAACTCTGCTTCAGCCGAGGTACTTCCTTAAATTTGAAGCACGTAAGCAGTAGCCTAACGCTATTGGCTACTTCTGGTCGGCGCTCAGTTTCCTATTGCACGGATTTTACGGGGCAGGGGGCGGGCTTACATTATATCACACTACATGATAAGACAATCACTTTTACGGATTTCTGAAAAAATCCATACATAATTCCTGAAAAGGGAAAACTCCAGATTGTTGCTTTAAAGCTGGTTACATCACAACAAAGTGACAAAGCTGTCCAGATGGATACTCCAAATATGTCCTCATTTTCTGGCAGAATGGGAGCTTTTTGTTCTTGTAAAAATGGTGGACATAGTTGGAGATGGCAGAAAAAATAATAAACGTAAAGCGGTTGTTTGCATGCCCTCAAAAAAGCGATTCACACCAGACATCCCAAGAATATTGCTGAACTGAAACAGTTCTGTAAAGAGGAATGGTCAAGAAATACCCCTGACCATTATGTCTGATCTGCAGCTACAGGAAACGTTTGAAGTTGTTGCTGCCAAAGGAGGATCAACCAGTTATTAAATCCAAGGGTTCACATACTTTTTCCACCTGCACTGTGAATGTTTACATGGTGTGTTCGATGAAAACAACAAATGGAAACATATATTTGTTTGTGTGGTATTAGTTTAAGCAGACTGTGATTGTCTATTTTTGTGACTTAGATGAAGATCAGATCACATTTTATGACAAATTTGTGCAGAAATCCACATAATTCCATACTTTTTCTTTCATTTTGAAATTGTTGGTTTTTCATAAGGTGGTAATAAGCATCTTAAAATAGCTGCTCCCCAAAAACATTGTAGTGGTTTATTAAACACTAACCCTACAATGATAGGGGTTAGAAATAAATTCAAAAGAGGAATCAAGCATTCAAACATTAATCAGAGATCCATAGTTATAGTAATAGATAAGTCAGTCAGGATAGATTCACACTTACTAGTGAATGATCCAGCTCCATGTTTCCATGGAGGAGGGGTGTTGTCAGTCACTGCCACAAGGGCGCCCTCTCGGTCCCCCGAGCAATCTCTCCTTTTGGCGCATTTTTCAAACAGGAAGTGTGGGTGGAGTATTCTGGTCGGAGGGTGACTTGCTCTTTAAGTAAAAACACAGGTGATCAAAGGTAATGCTCTCAGAGGCAGCTAGGACAGATTCAATCAGAGATGGGTTGTCCTTAAATCTGTCATTGGCAAAATATTTAGAAATAATTTGATTCATGTGGATCTTAAGATCCTCTCCTTGGTGCTGTAAATAAACAATAAGGTCTATCTGATCGGTATCAATCGCATGTAATGTATTGGAAGCAGTTGTACATTGACACTGAGATGATAAGCATTTGAAATATGATGTAGCCCCACTGTCCAGCTGAGCAGAGGCTATATTTCCATGCTATGTACAGCTAATAAATTCTCCAGTAACCTAACTGGTTGTGGTTGTTTCAAAAGCCCCAACCTTTGGCTTTTTATTTGAGTTCTTACCAGAAACTCGACCCTGAGCTGAACCCTCACCGGAGATCAACCATGATAAACAACTTAAGTCCCACATAAACAACACACCGGCAGCTCAGGGGCCCAGATGTGACCTTATACATCCACATAAACCGTTCCAGTCAGTCCTGAGAGCACAATGCAGCGTACAGTATTGTTCACTCTAATGGCCGCTTCACTCCGACTGCTGCTAAGGCGACTACTGCTGTGTTAACAGCAGAAAAATGACTCTGCTCGTAGTAAAGATTATCTTAGATCTCCAATCAGGAGGTAATGAGTGTTGTCATGGCAACCACATCCAACAGGCAGGGGAGGATGAGAGGAACACACAAGGCTGAATGGTGTCACAACATGAAAAAATGTCTAAAATTTGTGAGCTAATTGATTTTTCTTTTTGTTTTTCCTCACATCAGGAATTCAAAGTGAGAAAAACAATGAGTTTCATTTTTTTCTTAACAGATTAAAAAGTAAAAGAAAGTGAGGAGCACATTTTATTGTATTTCACCTAAAAATAGTACAAAGGATAAGTCACTTGTTTTTCTTTTTCTAAACTGGCATCTGTTAGTCTTCATGTTCGTGACTTTAAATTGCAAATGATAACACAAAACGAAAACATTTGACAGATATTTCTAAATTGGAGACAAGCCGCTCGCAATTAATGTCCGACTCGCGTCTCTTTTCATACTTTATAATTCTTCTGACAAACTTCCACTCTTGTGACAAACAAAACACATCTGAATTCCTCCTCCCAGGAAGATCTTTTGTTCTCGCTCCAACTCTCCAGGACAAAGATCCGGCTTGTGTTCAACTGACAGCTTGAAAGACTGGATAGCGTCTGCCCTGAGAAGATACTGTTACACGTCATGAGGCTGTTGTGTCTCGCATAACTTGACGTAATGTGATGGGAAACTGTGGTATTTATAGTGAAACTTGACAAGCGGTTGTAATACAGATGAGATTAACTCACTCAAAAGTTTGTTATACACGTTGGTTGTTTAAATATTTACATGAAAATTCTACATTAATGCCAGGTGCAGGTTTAAGATGAGTACCAATATCTGATGAAACCCTTCTAAAAGGGCAAAGTGTGGGGTTGCAAGCTTAAAACTAGTAGTGAGTTTCTCTGTTTACGCGAGCCGAACTCACTTGCAAATCAGTAGCTATGTTTACATGTGCCGAATTTCCCCAATCCGATTCAAATCTTGGTTGATCGGAAATCCCAAATCTCTGTTTACATGGACACGAACTGGAATGATCTGATCATGCCGTGATGCACGCAGCATAGGTTGAGCATGCGCAGAGTTGTCTTTCCTGGAAAACAAAATTGTTAACAAACTCCATCTTGTCCGCACGTCTTTTCCCTTGCATTTTATTTTCTTATTCTCTAGCTTCGGTGATTTCCCACTTCTTGCATCTTTAGAAGCACTTGAGTGTATAACTCGGCATTTCTAGCTCCCGTAGTGTTTCCAGTAAAAAATAGTGTCGTCAAAAGACCACTTCTGTTTACCTCACGTCACGCTGAATTTGCACACATGCGCAGTGGGCATTATTTTACTCCAACAATCCGAATGGGTGTGTACATGGACGTCAATCGGAATGATGATCGGACAAATCCATCTCTCTCAATCAGAATGAAATTTCATTCCAATCGGGCCGTATCGAATCAAAATATTCCGATTGACATGTTTACGAGAAGAATTTTTGATCTGATAGTGCATTCATTCCGATTGCTTGTGCCCATGTAAACGTAGCTACTGAGTGGGTTAACATGCAGAAAGTAAACCGAATTATTGCCTTAGTCCAACTAAAGTCAAAATTTTGAAATAGCATATATACACCTTATGGCTTTTTTACAGTACTGTCAGCCTGTCCTGGACGGGGTTGGCAAAATCCGCCCCTGCGCAGCCTGGTTGTGTTTACATTGCCCTTTCCAGGAATGCAGACATGGACGAGGACATGGGTGGGACACCACCAAGTCTCTGGTGTCATAGACGAGTGGGATAAGACTGTTAAAAACATTGGAGGATGTCGAGGTACTACTTGGTACTTGGCTCTTTTTGAGGAAGAAACTCAGTGGGGGTAGGAATCAGATGAGGGAGTGTGCAGCCATCAGTACGGAGGGAGGGGGTGAGCCCTGTCAGGTAGTCTGTCACTGCAAACAGCGCTGTCAAATGACAGCTTTTCCCTGTCTCACTGCTGTTGTGGGTCATAAGTTCAAAGTCTGTTTGCTCTCTAGGGGCGCCTTGGGGCCTGATGGCCCAAAGCAATTGCCTGCCTTGCCTGTCGGCACGTGGCGCCACTGATTTTACACATTTTTAGAAGCTTGGCACTTGCCAATAACTTAACCACGACCAACAGTAGCTTCTCCTCTCTAAAGGATATTTACGCCTGAAAATGCTGAACCAGAGCACAGAACATGATAATCAATGACATCCATCCAGTCAATGAACTACTCGCCCTATTTTCCTCAAGCATTTTAGAGCAGCCTCATAACCCATAAAACCACATAAAACCAGTTAAACCACAAGGACTCTTCTGATGAATGCATGTCTGCCTGTAGTCTGTTTTCAGGGTCTAAACAGCAGTTGCTGCCATTGTAATACAGTTTTAACCTCATTTTTGCTCTTTAAATGCACATTTTTTCCACATAAGTAATTAAACATTGTTATTTATATGCGTGATAGCCATTTATCTCATATGCAACGTTTTTGGAAATATTGACTTTTACTTATTTCAGCTCCTCAGTAAATCTGCAGATGTCTGACAGATGAAATTCACACTTGACTATATTCTGCTGCAGCACAGATTTATGAGGGTTTTTTTCCTATTTTTCACTGACAAGTGACAACTACGCTTGTACATCTGCTGCTTTTCTTCTCAAATTCTCCCACTCACTCGCAGCTCTGTTGTCGTTCTTTTTCCATCACACTTGTAAGAACATTTCACCTCGGGTCTCACCTTTCAAAAATGTTGAGAAGATGCTCTCCGCCTTGACAGATGCTCTAAACATTTTGCCCCCCATTAATATTAAGCTTTGTGTAAAATTTAAATCTTGGAGGCAGCTGTGACAACGCCGGAGGGCAAACAAGCAAACATTGATGAACTCATCTAGTTCTTCTTTTTACTGCAAAGTTCTCATTCTTTAGAAGCTTTCTATGCATTTTATGATGAATGTTTGGTTTATGTGATTCTAAAATTTCCATAGCTGCTATCGCAGGAATTTGTGAAAGATGACGGGGAAGAAAATTGGCTTACAGGTGAGGATGTCAGCGTTATTGAAGGATTGAATGACATTCAGGCCTTTTGTTGTGAGGAGGTTTACAGTGTTTAATATACTGTTGGATAATAAAAGATGATTTCAAAGGGCAACAAATGCACATGTGTCATTCACAATAACTTAGACAGGATGTTTTGAATGTTACGGTGGAAGTTTACTGGATCCAATAACACGACTCACGCAGCAGAAATAAATCTTTATTCAGTGAAGAGTCAAGGTGGCATCCACAGAGCACTTAAACTGTCCGCACACACACACACACACACACACACACACACACACACTGAACCACTGTGTTTATATATGTGTGTTCCTTTCAGAAAGTCTGCAAGCTTCTGGTTAGATTCTTTTAAATCCTAAAATTCACACTCATCCAGTTATAGACAAAATGATTGCAACCTATTCATTTAAGACAGAAACGCTACCAATTTTATTTTTCAACCTTTAGAGACAATCAAGTGATTGACACTTCTGCACCTGTACACAGGAGTTTTGGTCCACTCCTCGTGAGGCAACTGCATCAGCTATTATAAATTTAAGGGATTCCTTCTCCAGATGTTGCAGCTCCTTCCACAGATGTTGGAGTCATGGAAGACCAATACAAAATGGTACAATGTTTTCCTCTGATCCATTCTTGAGTGGTTTAGCTTCTTTCTTTTGGGTCATGCTCACGTTGGAGGACCCATGATTTGAGATTGAGTTGAAATGTTTTGCACATTGGACCCTGAGTAGATTTAAGACACCCTGCTTTTGCAACAAGAACATCCTCAAAACAGAACAAGCCTCCTCCATGAGATGACATGTAAATGCCAAAAATCTCCAGTTTTGTCTCATCTGTCCAAAGGGCATTATCCCAGACGTTTAGTATTTTGATTGACTTGCTTTCAACAAGGGTGTGCTCCTCAGTAGGATTGTGGGTGCTTACAGTAGAATCAGCCACAGCTGATGGCTATAGAGGTGCCAGGTGACGTCTGTACAGTACTACTTGGCTGCACTGCACTGGACTCCTGCTGAGTCTCGGCCGCACCTTCAGCTGGCTCGGCCTCTCACCTGCCGATATGACATGTTAGGGTTCTGAGCTGCCTGCCTCATTAAAAAAAAACGTCCTCCTCCCCCTTTCTTCTAGTGAATTCTCCAGCCTGCTGCCGTTTCTGTTTGCTCGTTCTCCTGAGTGGTGAGTCTGCTGTGTGTGTGTGCTGTAGGGGTGGGAATTGATAAGTTTTTATCAATATCAATGGCATTGTCAATTTTGTCTATCAATCCAATTCCTTATCAATTCCTGAGTAGTTCAATAGGTGGCAAAAAAATAATTGCACATAGTTTCCTAAATTATAACTGTCACTTTATTTATGATAATCAATTGTACCTGGTATCGTTTGGAAAAATCATTCCAAATGTTCTCCTTTATGCTCCTTGTGAAGGCAGAGTCATCTTTGTGTATGATGTAGTGTTGCTGTAGCTTTTGCAAGATGAGAAAAATCTCACCACAGGTCGGATTTTTGTTGCTGGAGTCTGCTAGTGTGTAGGTGTGTGTATAAGGTAAATGATGCTAACGTGATAGGCAGCGTTAGCTGATTAGTTACCTGCAGTATTTACAGGAGAGGACGTGCAAACGTCATTGCTGCTGCTGCGTTGAAATTCACTAGTCCAGAGCAGGTCAAAAACACGACATTCACTTTAATTTATTGCGTATTTTGTGCGCAAATGCTTTTGCATATTCGTAGTGTTTCCTCTCTGATGAACTATCTACTTTGTAAGTATTTGTAAGTTGCCTTGTTGTCATCCTTTCGCATAAAGTGCAACTAAACCTTCGAGCGTTTGTGCTGCTTAGGCGCCGTGTTTCCTGCTAAGTAAATGCGTAAGCTGCTCAACGTAGCTTGCCTAAGCTACGCAGTGTGCGTAGGTGACGTCATTTGCGCCGCCTGGAATTGCTAAAAGAATCGTTTGCAAAAATGGCGAACAATTTCTAGGAATTGAAACAGTGGGAACCGGTTCTCAACAAGAACCGGTTTTCGATTCTTAACCCTAGTGCGCTCGTGAGCATGCGCGAGTGTGCACACTTGTTAACGACTCATTTTTCCGACTGAGAAACTCCAAGTGTGTGCGGGGGGGTTGAAGAGCGTGCTGTCAATCACTGCCTCAGTGCTGCTTTGTCGGTCCTCCAGGCGACGCCTCCTTTAGGCACATTTTTCTAACAGGAAGTGTGGGTGAAGTAAGTCTCCACCCATGGTGTGACTCACCCTTTAACCTTTCACACACAGGTGAAACTGGAAAAATGAGAATATGGTGCAAAAGTCCATTTATTTCAGTAATTCAACTTAGACTGAGAGACCATCTAAAGGCTCAGGAACCCTTTGCAGGTGTTTTGGATTAATTAGCTGATTAGAGTGTGACACTTTGACTCTAGAATATTGAACCTTTTTGCAATATTCTAATTGTCTGAGATTTTTAATGTAGAGTTTTCATCAACTGTAAACCATAATCATCACTATTTAAACAAATAAAGGCTTGAAATGCCTGGCTTTGCATGTAACAAGTCTATCTCAGTTTCACCTTTTAAGTTGAATTACTGAATAAATTTACTTTTACACCATATTCTAATTTTTCCAGTTTCACCTGTACTAGTCAAGAATTGGCTTTTTTGACTCCTGAGATGATTCTATCCTTAGCTCTTTTTTTTAGCGTTCACTGTAGTACATACCATGATACCAAACAGCACTGTGACTACCACTCACCTTTCAAATCAACAAATGTTTGATTAATTACATTATTGAAAACACATGTGATGTTAATTAAAGGACATACCTTAGTTAAACTCAACCATGTGGTCACTTTATTTTTCCAAAGATAATCAGTTTAATCATTAGTTTGTATTTGGTTTCTATTCAGCTGAAACACAGATAAAAAGCAATGTTTGATTTTCACAGGTTAATGTTCAGTATTTCTAATGATGATGGTCAGTCTCAGCTTATTTTAGTGACCACTGTGTTTTTTTTATTTCTTGAATAAGTTTTCCAACAATTTTTAATATCATGCAGCTTTAAAGTGTAATTTCTAAAAGCGAAGATAAAACTTTCAGACCTAAATTGCAGAAAAAACACTGAAACCATACCGCTTTCTGTTTATCTGCTTCACACTTAAACTTTTTTCTGATTGCCCAGTAGTCACAATTTCAAGCAGATAATTATTTGTTGTCCTAAATATATTTTAGTGTTTCCCACATAGCGTTGACACGTGGGCAGGCCACAGCCACAGAGGTTTTATAACAGCTGCCAAAAAATTATTTGACAACCTACTCGTATATTTTTAGTTTTGACTGTATACATTAGTGGAACCTACGAGTGCAGAGCTGCGTGGAGCGCTGTTGACTCGGTCCCACGCCTTTCTCTTTCTCTTAAACTTATTTTACAGGGGCCCACTCATTTTCACAGTGTGTGTGTATTCTTCCCCCAAAAAACATGCACACCGTCTCAATACAGATGCTCACTGCACATAGAAGGAGGAAAATATCTGTGCGCTTCGAACTCGTATAACTTTGATGTGCTATACCGGAGAAAATCGAAAGTTTTGAATACTGTGTAAAATTTCATTTATTTCAGCTGAAATGGTCTCAGTCAAAGTTGAATTACTGAAATAAATGAACAAATTTTGTGAGTTTCACCTGTACGGCTTCTTAAATAAATGAAGGTTTTAAAGAACACCTATGACAATCTAATCTATCTAATGACGTGAAATAATGATGTGAAATATTACAAAACAATTCTTTTCATAAAAGAAAATTATTTTCTTGCATCCGCTGGATCAAGCATAGTTTTATTTTGCCATGACTGCAGAGCACTTCCACTTCCAAAAGCTTAACTCACATACGTATTCAGTGGTGTTTTTAAAAGCTGCTACTTTTTAAAGAAGGATGAACGAGGGCAAAACACACCGGTTTAAATCTAAACCCCAAACACACTCTGTGTTGCTCAGTGTTCAGAAGAATTTCTCCATTCATTTCTTTGTGTCGCTGCTTTTTGAAATCTGTATATGTGCACTTGTTGCTCGCACTTCCAAGCTACCTTAGCAGCTTTATTGCACACTTTTCAGCAATGTCTGTGTACGTTTTGTTCATGTGACTTATGGAGTTCCGTAAAAGATTAGGTGTATTTATTTTGTGTGTACTTGTTTTAAACCAATGTTTGAATGAAAACCTAAACATTTTATGGTCATTTAGAAAATAAAAATACATTTAGTCCCATATAGTTTAATCGCAACTAAACTGCACAACTCTGCCACCTGCTGGTGGAATTCAGTATCTGTAGTCTCCATAAAATGTGAGCTCTGCATATTTTAGGTCTTAGGGATGAAGGAGTTTACACGCTGGATCATTCATGGGACTTGGTGATTAACCGGGAAGGCAGTAGGGGGCAACATCGTCCCCTACTGCCGCGGATAAACAGCGGAAGTGAAGCCGTCAAGCCGGCGTGGCTCTGAAGATGGCGGCAGTGAGTCGCCAAAACCGTCAGTAATTTAAGGTAAAAACCATTGCTACACTGTGATTAGAAAGCAAGAAAAATCAATGGAGTTAGATATTCTGGATATTTAACATGGGTGCTGCTTGGGTCCACATTATTAAACATCACTGCCTAGGAATCTTTTTAATCTTAACATAACCCTGTTCTCCCAATTGAAATGTGTCAGACAAAACATAATACGGCAATTTTTTTATTGCTAAAGACAAATACAACTTTAATGGGACAATATAATTTTACATACACACACACACCTACACACACATATACACCCCCCCCCCCCACACACACACACACCACCTATTTAAGTGTCCCTGTCTTCAAGTGCAAGTTCAATCCTTGAACATCTGTTGGGGTCCTCGGTGCAGAGACATGCAACTCCACACTTGACATTGGCTCTTGCACAGCAGCAACCTTAGGAACACATGCTCTTTTTGCAATGGCGGTATTTGCTGTGATTGAGTTCTGAAGGTTTTGCCTCTTTCAGCATCATTGTTGACACCAATTTGCCTTTGACAAGTTGTACAATACAAATAAATACATTTTTAGATTTGAAAACTTACTTGCTATTGAATGCAGAAACAACTTTTGGACGCATTGTGAAGATACAATTGAAATTCGAACAGTTATTCTGACTGTTAGGGGTTCTAGAGAGATTCCTTTAGTTGGCCATGAACATGCCTGAACTAAATGCATCACAAGAGAGTACACAAACAACAACAAATATAAATAAACTGACTGTTTTAACATTAAGTGGAAATGTAAGTTAAATGTATGCAGCAAATTATTCCACCTGCACCTAGTTTATTAACCTCTTACCCACTTGAGAGTTCTGATGGTCTGAGTCTTTTGATCGCCAATTGGTATTTAAAGGTTCACAGATCCAATGATTTTGGTTGAATTTTTATCATTTTTTCTGTGGATTGAGTGTACAGGTTGTAGAAAAACATGGCATATGACTGATGCCATAACTTTATGGAATAGTTGATTGCCAATGAAGAGAAGATGAAAATACTGGAAAAAAGTGATAAAATGCCTAATTTTTTGTATTAAATTGATGCAAAATTATGTAGAAATGTGTTTTAAGAGTTATTTTTTCAGTGGATGTTGTCAGCACATGTGTGTGTGTGTCTGGAATGCATTTATTGATAGCGTACCCAATCCACTGAGAATTTGAGGGAAAAAAATCGTTTTTTACATTTTTCTGATAAAAATACAGGGTTCATACACTAAAATGGCCACAAATCTTTTTTGCAATATTTCCAGCAGAGCAGACCCTCCAATTATTGGTCCTTAGGGTCTAAGTTAACAGGAAAAACACAATTAAAAAGTATGGCAGAGCATGTCAGGTTCAACCCATTTTTGAGACTTTGGCCCCCTGACCATCTATTTGCATCTAGCTTTATAGATTTTGTTTTCCAACATTATTTATGCACAATTGCTACATTAACACATAATACACACAAACACATAAATGCATGCTTATTTTGCCATGTGGCCTCATCAAATGTGACTGAGTGGCTGTAATTAAAAGCTGTGTTCAGTAATCTGACCCACAAGTCTTATTTTAAAGTATTTTATATTATTTTTTATACAATTGAGAGTTATTCACAATGGAAGCCCAGCCTCTTTGTCCCCATGGGAAGGAGTCGTACCTCCATTAATTATGGCCTAATGAAATACAACAATTCTCCAGGTGCTGCTTGACTGACAAGTGGTGTTAAAACAGAGCCCCCTCCCCTCCACCACCACCACCGCAACACTTCAATGTATATATAGGCCTCGCAGAACAATGTCATCTTCTAATTGGCAATTTACCGCCCGCTCAATAGACAGGCTCTCCTGTGTGTTTGAAGATATTCACAGATGTTTCTCAACATCCAGATTAATTTCTTAAAAGCCTGCTTTTAAAGAAAAGTGTAGGGTTTGCAAATAAAAGGATGTGATTTAAAGGTGGAAAGTGCTTGACTCGGGGTATTGTGTAGGAGCTCAGAGGAAATGGAAGAGGATGGATAACAAAAAACGAGGGAAGAAGGAGACAAAGGGAGGGAAAAAGAGAAAACTGACAAAATAAATTGTCTTAGTCAGCACTTTTGTAATGTGACTGAAAGTGACTTCTGCTATACTACCTTAAATAATCTCATACTCTGATTCTCCCCGTTATTTTAGGTATTCACTGGTCACATATTTTTAATGCAATTTTTTTCACAAATATTTGTATTTACTCCAGAGAGAGACTTTTAATCTTCAACTTTTACTGAGAATCTAAGCAGGACACACTCTAGGAAATGAAACATTGAATTTACCTAACCAAGTTATTTCAATAAGTTCCATTAAACCTAGGACCTTAAATGTAAAGAGTAACATAGTTTTACTTGGTAACATAACAACATATAACAATGTATATTACTCTTTACATTTAAGCAATCGGCCATCCTCAGACGTGTCACCAGGTGTTGGTGTGACATCTCTTTTTAAACCAATTAATCCTCATTTTTCCAACCAGCTGATCTGAGGAATAGAGATGAAGCATATCAAAGTAAAAATAATAGGCTATTGTTTTTCTCGTCTGAACAAAATAACCCGGCAGTAATTCTATGAAAAAAAGAAGATATAGTGAACTTATTGCATCAAACTTTATTGCAATATGTTGCACAATGATGTCTTGACCATATTATTGCTTTACTTTCAAAAACTATTAACTCATTCACTGCCATTGACAACAAAAGTCATCATTTTAAATCCAACCGCTCACTGCCATTGACGACTTTAGTTGTCAATTGCGTTTTTTTTACCGGGTGAGCATCGGAACAAGCACCCGCACCGTGAGAATAAACATCACGTCTCTAAAGCTGGTCTTCATCCATGTAGGATATGACACACGTCACGTGATCAGGAAGCAGAAAATCAATGAATCAGGAGTTTGTTTTGGGACGCTGCTGTGAAAAAAAGCGATGCGCCAACCGGAAAAGCTTCTGCAGCTCACATGTCGACAACAAATTGTGAAAGAATGGATAACGCTAGAAATACGGCGATTCTTCCTGATGTAAGAAGTGAGTCTACTCTTTCTTTTGGTAGTTTTGGCGTTTACATGATCATAGAGCACAATGTTCTGTGACTCTTCAAAAAACAGTAAAAACGCTCAAAAACACTGGCAGTCGGGCTTTCTGATCCGAAAACGGCTGCCAGTGAATGAGTTAATGTTGCGGACAAATGAGGAAAACGACAAGGACAGCAATCTTTGGATTCATCTGGCATTCATTCATAGTCTGGATTCCAGGCTACATCCTGGAAAATGACTGCTTCAACATTCTTTTTTGTTGTTGTTTTGTTCTTGTCTAACAATAATGTTAGCAGTAATTCAGGCTAGCGTCAGTAGCTTTGGCTAGTGAAAGTAGAATCTCGGGCTAGCGTAAGCAGTAGCTTTGGTTAGTGTAGTATCTCGGGCTAGCATAAGCAGTAGCTTTGGCTAGTGTAGTATCTCGGGCTAGCGTAAGCAGTAGCTTTGGCTAGTGTAGTGTCTCGGGCTAGCATAAGCAGTAGCTTTGGCTAGTGTAGTAACTCGGGCTAGCGTAAGCAGTAGCTTTGGCTAGTGTAGTATCTCGTGCTAGCGTAAGCAGTAGCTTTGGCTAGTGTAGTATCTCGGGCTAGCGTAAGCAGTAGCTTTGGCTAGTGTAGTATCTCGTGCTAGCGTAAGCAGTAGCTTTGGCTACTGTCGTATCTCGGGCTAGTGTAAGCAGTAGCTTTGGCTAGTGTAGTATCTTGGGCTAGCGTAAGCAGTAGCTTTGGCTAGTGTAGTATTTCAAGCTTGTGTGGGTGGGACCGCGTTTGCCTCCTTCCGTTGTCCATGATATCAGGGGGTGCATTCGCCTCCTTCCATTGTCCAGGGAGTGTGTGTGTGTAGGGGGGGGGGGGGGGGGGGGGGGGGGGGGGGGGGGGGGGGGGGGGGGGGGGGGTGCGCTCTGCACAGAGTGAGCATGCGCAGGAAGTAAAAACTAGCCCAGGATTGGCATCACCCAAACGATTAACAGTTATGCGGACCAATGGTTTATCATGGGTGTCAAACTCCGGTCCTCAAGGGCCGCTATCCCACATATTTGAGTGTTTTCCCTGTTTCAACACACCTGATTTAAATCAGCAGGTGATTAACAGGCTTCTGGAGCACTTGGTGAGCTGCTGCACAGGTAAATCAACTGTGTTGGAACAGGGAAACAACAAAGAGGTGTAGGATGCTGGCCCTTGACGACCGGACCTTGACACCCCTGGTTTAGATGATCCACCCAGAAGTAAAGAACGTTCGCAATACCTTTAACATAAATGTCTCCAGCCTATTCCTATCCTTTCTTGTTTGTAAAAGTATGTGAAAACAAACTTTTTAAAGCGTTGAGTAACAGAAAGACAAAAATGGTGGCAGAAGTAGCACTGCAATATGTGTACTAAATTTTCTGTAATGGTGAGGTGAATCAGTTGGCCTAATTAGTTGAGTCCTTCCTTTCTCCCTCTCTATTGTGGAGTCATTAATGTTGACGTGAACATTTTTCTCTCATTTGAATGGGTAAATAATGAAAGAGGAGTGACAGTTGGGTGGCGAGCTAGTCACAACTTCTTAAAGCAGAAGGAAGGCACCAATTAACAGGAAGTGACAACCCAGAGGGACATAAAAACACATATATTCAGACACAGATGCATTCAATGCATCCTAGGACACAAACAAACTGGTACCAAACGTCAGACCATGAAAATTACTGGAAGAAATTAATTTGTCCCCTTTAGCCTTCCTGTCTTGGAAGTTTTTAAACTGCAATATCCTGAGCTAATTTGATGCTCAGTTTGTCCCTGAGACCTTTAGCGAAGGTGAAAAACCTCACACCAGAAAAAGCTCCTATCCTTTATTCGTCCATAAAGATGGATGGTCCATTGTTCTAATAACAAATGAAAGCTGTGATTGTGAGGTTGCTCTTCCCAGCAAATTTAACAGCAATAATTAATTGTAGCGAGAAAAACAAGCGCTCATCTGGGAGATGAACTGTTAGTCAGGTAAACAAACCTTCATCTATTATGGGTGAGTGGCTCATAAGAACAAATGAGAACTTGGATTTTCACACAGAAAAAAAAAACAGATAGTCAAAACTTTCTTTTATGTTTGACGCGATGATTGAAAAAGCTGCTTTATTAATTTAATTAAATCTGTATTATAAATGGATCCATAAAGTTTTTATTCTTTCTTTTTAATTGATGGGTAAGTATGCATAGTTAACATTTATCAGGCTTTATTCATTGCAGGTTCACTTCATGTGTTTTTGGTTGAGCAGGTATAGAATCTGGATTGAATTAAAGGCGACACTTATAATTCCTTTATGCAGATTAAGTGTGACATCACTGGCTAGAACAAACAGATTCAAAGCTAAAACCTTATTTGGTGAAAAACAAGCAGCTTGTATCATTTTCCATCCACACCACTGACATAGATGGACGACATGTCCATGTTTTTCACATCAGATGGGAACTCATAGTTGGGGAAAATTTAGCAAAAATATTGTGTATATTTAGGTGTTGGCGCCACCTGTGATGTTTCGAGTGCAACACACATCTCGTGTCACTTGGATGTCTGTGTCCCGTCACATCCATTATTCATTGCAAACGTCAGATAAGGGAGCAAACAGTTATTCTTTAACAGATGCAAACCCCGGGAGTAAAATATAAATGTACTGGTTTGCAATCCAGCCATGATGAGCAATAATCACATGCTGGGGTTATTTCCAACTCATTTTCCCCATTTTTTTGTCATCTGCATTCAACTACAAGTAATGGAGTAAAGCTTAAGCGGCTTTATGATATATAGCTAGAAGCTTGTTTTAACAACAACACTATTTTTTTTCCAACATGAGTCATCACCAGCCCTTCTCCACACACTCCATTATGTTCATTTTGCGCCAAGATATCAAATTAGTTAATGCTCATTAGGCTCAAAGTAATATATAATGGTGGAAATTAAATATTCAGGCATCTCAATCTGAAGCACCTAAGCAAAGTATGTCAGCAGGGAAGAAAGAGGGTGAAAAGAAAGTTGATTCTGTGAGTGATGGCTGGCAAAGCCAGAGGGAGGACAAAACAGAGCAGCGAGCGAGGGGGGTAAAAAAAATGGAGACGGCTTGATTGGAAAATGGATCTGTGACAAAACGCCACAGCTTGGAGCTAAGATTAGGATTCCATCTGTCTTGAATGAAATATTCAAATGCATGCTGGCAGGAGAAGGCATATTACTAAAAGGATGGATGTGGAGAACGTGTGAAACAATGACAGGCTCTTTACATCCAGAAGGGTCAGGGCTCAGCCAGGCTGTTATTTAACTTGTAGAAGAAGAGTGCATACGCTCCTCGGGCTAATATGACATTTAATTTGTGTTGCCATCGATAATAGTAATGTGTTGAAAGTGCTGTTTTGATGCATGTTAAAGGCTGACTGTATGTACATCTTTGTGTATCTGGAAATTACTGTGCATTACGACCCAAAACATCTATACATCTTATCAAATCCAAGGCTGTTGTTTCACATTGGAAAACAGCTGAATATGTTCCAGAGAACACATCAGAGATATGAAAGCTTTACAATTTTTTTTCCCACCTTGTTGTGATTTATGTAACCACCAAGATGGCAGAAGTCAATCTGACTGTTGGGCCTCTGGGCACTCCAAGGGAAGGTAGTCTGAGAGCTGAGTTGAGAATCAGGTGTAAAGTGTAGGCGGGCCTGTCTAGGTTCATTCTAACAAACATTTACTTGTTTTTTATGTGTTAGTAAGCATACGTTTTCCTGGGATTTAGTAGGCTGGATTGATGCATGTGTGAATGACCAAAGGGGTGTTGTCTTAGTGGCCATATTGCTGGAACCATTTTATATACAGTATATAAAAAAAACTAAAGTTAAAATAAAATCAAGACGAGAACTATCCTGCTCCCTCCTTTACCTGCACATTCCAACAACATGACTAGGATTTTGGAAAGTCTTGATTACAGCAAATTAAGTATGGCTCACTTCTGGTTATGATGTAGCAACAACAAACGCTCGGTTAGGAATGTCAGACTTAGGGTTAGGGTTGACATAGCACATTCAAAGACAGATGTTAAATTGTCCACACAGAAGATTTTTTTTTAACCTTTTCAAGGCTCTGAAAAGTACTTAACATGTTTTTTCCCTCTGTTGTTTTGTGGCTAAGCAGGTCCCTGAACCTGACTGATTGGGGTGATATGGAACACCTGAGGACCTGGAGTGTCTGCTTTTATTTACACCCTGCTGTAGTCTAACTTGTGTCTTGGTATACCTGCCACATGTGTGTTCAGTTTGCCCTTTCTTGTTTTAACCTTTTTTGTTTACAGGTGACTTTTGGGGTATTTTGGTTAAATAAATTATATTTTAGTGACTTTTACATGGCGTCTCTCCTTTTGTTATGGCCCAACGAGCCGGGTTGTAACATCATCATACTGTGCTTTATTCTAAATATTTGCTATCTGTTTGCAATCATATACAATAGGCCAGTCAGGGTCATTGTGGGGTAGAGTTTCTTGCTCAAGAGCACATCAACACTTTGCAGGGTCTAGGAACTGAATCCTGATCGTCTTATTGGGAAAGATGCATCAAATAAAAGAGATCGTATATAATAAACGTAGAACATGGGAGAGAAACATAACATAAGAGGCTGGGAAAGAAACATAGGGTGACTAGTACAGGTCCGTATGGTTAAAATGGTTATCTGGTGCTCAGCAGCCCTACAGCAGCGGGAAAGAAGCTGTTCTTGTGGTGTGAGGTTTGAACAGACCATGACAAGGATGAGAGGTGTCAGCTGTAATGCGACCTGCACGCCTCAGAGCCCTGGAGGTGTGCAGGTCGTGGTTCAATGGGAGGCTACAGACGATCACCTTTTTGAGTGCACAACACATTGTAGTCTGTGTTTGTCCCTAGCAGTGGCCCCCGTGTACCACATAGTGATAGCAGCACTAAAGAGGTTTTAACACTTAAACTACTGGTTTCAGTTGTTCTGCTCCCACTGCTGACCAGAAACTGCACTTAACAGTTTTGTTTTACAGGTAGGTACACTAGTGGGAGGTCTCTGCTTTTTCGGTTCATTTGAGACCACCTGGATGGGGCAGAGTGGGTCGTGATGACACAGCAACAACCCCATCCAATTGTCTGCAGCCTGCTGGGCAGACCAGCAGAGGATTTGCAGCTGAGACAGGAAAATGAAGAAAAGAAAAACCTGCTTTGGTCAAAAGTTCCAAAAAGTGGATTTTGAATGACATCCATCCATCCATCTATGCATTCTCTTCCACTTATCTGGGGTTGAGTCGCAGGGGCAGCAGCCTAAGCAGAAAGGCCCAGACTTCCCTCTTTCCAGCCACTTGGGCCAGCCCCTTTCGGGGCATTCCCTGGTCAGCCGAGAGACTGAAGCTTGGTTTATGCTTGACGCGTTCGCGAGGTCTACGCGGCCAAATTACATCATTTTAGCAACCACACCCCTCTGCGTGGCCTCCGCATAGCCCAAAGGTTCCGCCCCGCGCACCTAGGAAATTTTCTAACTACGCAGACGGTCCCGTGCGAAAAAACATGGCGGACTAGAAAGAGCTTGTACGTTCGTAAATACAAAAATCTCTATGATTCAGCCCATAAAGATCACCGTGATCAAAATATTGTTAATAATTTGTGGAGAAAAATTGCTGTCACACTCGAAAAAGACGAGGAAGCAGTAAAAAAATGTAAAACAGTGTTTTCTACTTCTACTATGGTGTAGTGTTGGATGCATGCCGTAGAGCCCCATGCCACCCCCTACAGTCTGGGAGGATATTGGCTCACAGCGGAGACAAAAAGTTAAAGTCCCAAGTCATCATCACACACTGGTGAAATTACATCTCCGCATTTGACCCATCCCCGTGGTGGGGAGCGATGAGCTGCAGCTGTGGCCGCGCTCGGGAACTATTTGGTGGTTTAACCTCCCAATCCAACCCCTTAGTGCTGAGTGTCAAGCGAGGAGGCATTGGGTTCAATTTTTTTCAAAGTCTTTGGTATGACCAAGATTCAAACCCCGATCTCCCAGTCCCGGGGCGGACACTCATACCACTAGGCCACCGGAGCTGGTGAAGCCACAGAAGGTAGGAAGGAACCATAAACGCTGCAAGCGCGTTCCATCCGCACGTCTCATTTCCGCGCGGAATGTACATGCGTCAAGCATAAACCAACCTTTACAGTCGCTCCAGCGTGTTATGGGTCTTCCTTTAGGTCTCCTCCCAGTTGGGCGTGCCCAGAAAACCTCACCAGGGAGGCATCCAGGAGGCATCCTAACCAGGTGCCCAAGCCACCTCAACTGGCTCCTCTCAATGTGATTTTGAATGATATAGGACCTTTAGGTAAAAAAAAATCAAAGCATTTTACAATTACGATAAAACAATTAAAAGAAAACATAAAACATGAACTTAAACAGTGTGTTCAAAAAAATTATTAAAATCTAAACAAAATAAAATCTCTTGCTGTACTTGGCTTAAAAACAGTGCTTAGAAAGCTTATTTGAATATGAACGTTTCCACCATTTCTAATCTAGATTAACAGAAAACATGCTACATAAATGCTAAACATCTTCCTCCTTTGGCTCAAATATTGAGTTTTCAATGAAGCACAATTGTCCAGGATGGACATGATTCTTAGCAGACTTTTACTGTTTCTCACACTGTTGTATGTCGGATTGCAGGGGATCTTCTGAGTTTTGGACTTCAGCAACATCACTAATCTAGCCCTTAACTCGAGCTTCAAGTGGCACGTCCACACTGCTTAAACATTCTCTGTATTTTACCCAAATTTAACAATGGGCCAACTTAATTTAACAATTGGCTTCTGGAGACTGAAGCCAAAAAAAGTTGAAAGCATTTGCTAATAACCTCAACTGCAGCCCCTCAAATTTTGACACTAAACAGGAGGGAGGTACGATGAGAAAAACCCATTAGAGTACAAAACTAACACAGAGACTCATGAACTGATTCATGCAAGTTTAATGAGGCCCTGCTAAGTTGTCAATAGTGATTTTTGTTATAAAATCTTCTACTAATGGGTGGGTTTTTATAAAAAGTTTTAGTTTATTAATAATCAAAGCAATAACTGTTCGCCAAAAACGCCTCTTAGTTCCTGCCAAGCTCAAACCAGCTTCCTTCAAACTTCTTTTTATGATCATTTGCTCCGTTTGCAGAAAATGAATAAAGTCAAACTTCAGTAAATTTAGCTAATTCCCTATTAACAGGGTAGATTAATGAAAACTTCATCAACTGAAACATGTGAAGCTACTTTGCTGCAGCTCTTTAAAAAATAATTAAAAGTTAGGGAGAACGTGGCCTTTAGATAATTCATGATTTGATTGTGATTCAGAGGGCTGCCATGAGAATGTAAAATAATTATTGATCCACTTTTCTCTTTAAGTTCAAGACATCTTATTTTGAAAACAAGTTAATAAAATTATAAGTTCATTTAATGGAAGTTCTTTGATCCTGGAAAGTAAAGTTATTTAAAGGCAAACGCTCACTTTTTGTAAAAATGGAAGGAGTTATAATCACATCTTGGCAAACGAACATTCTTCTTATGAGACGTTAAAAATAACCATTTTTACCACATCTTTTGTTAAAAGTAACTGACCATTAAAAACTGAACGAATGATTGAAAACAATGGCAAAAATGATGCAAAAATAAGAGTTATGTTACAGTATTGTTCCAAAAATAATCAAGACCACTGCAGACTGCCAGAACAACCTGGCATAATCTCCTTTAGGATTCAGAATGTTTTATGATACGTCAAAACACTTCAAATCATTGGCGGTTCTAGGGGCAGGGGCCTGAAATCCGATTGGCTCCCTCAAGTGTCTCTATCCTGTCACTCATCTGCCCTTTGTGAGATGATCAGATGATAGTTAATGCAATTCCAATTTCAAACACTTGTGGCACTAATGAGCCAAATAGGAATTTCCAGCATGACATCTTATGTTAGGATGTTGGTCTAATACTTGGCTCCACTATAAATATTTTGGCCTATTGATGGCCCCATATGCAGAAAAATCCTAGATCTGCCACTGCTTCAAATCATCATTTTAATAGTGAAACAATTGAGTTCTTGAAACTGTTAAACAGTTTTTTGCTGTAATCTTGTGCAATCAATGATTTGATCACTCTTGATTTCTTAACCAAACCAAATTAACAGAAACCATGCGGTACACCTAGCATAAGACTCAGACTGCATGCACCTCCATGGAAGAAGATGACTTCTTGCCACCTTCTCCAATGTGTCTAATATTGTCACTCTAATGAGACATGACCAGGGGTGGGAATCAAAAACTGGTTCTTGTTGCGAACCAGTTCCCATTGTTTCAATTCCTAGGAATCGTTTGCCAAAATGGTCCCTTATCAATTCCAGTCGGCGCGAATGACGTCACCACGAAAGGTTGCGTAGCTTACGCAAGCTAAGTTGTGTAGCTTACACATTTACTCAGCAGGAAACATGGCGCCTAAGCGGCACAAACGTTTGAAAGATTGGTTATACTTTACGAGAAAGGATGACAACAAGGTAACTTGCAATACTTGCAAAGGGAGGAAACACTACAAATATGCAAAAGCATTTGCGCACAAAACACGCGATAACTTAAAGTGAATGTCGTATTTTTGACCCGCTCCGGACTGGTGAATTTCAACGCAACAGCAGCTGTAACGTTTGCACGTCGTCTCCTGTTAATACTGCAGGTAACTAATCAGCAACACTGCCTATCATGTTAGCATCATTTGCCTTATATACACACCTCCACACTAGCAGACTCTAGCAGCTAAAGTCCAACCTGTGGTGAGATTTTTCCAATCTTGCAAAAGCTGCATTAACCGTACAAGATGACTGCCTTCACAAGGAGCATAAAAGAGAACGTTTGGAAAAATCTTTCCAAACAAAACCAGGTACAATTGGTTATTTATCATTAATAAACTAACAGTTATAATGGAGGAGGCAATACATTTTTTGCCACCTATTGAACTACTCTGGAACTGATAAGGAATTGGATTGATAGAATTGGCCTTGATATTGATCAGTTCCCACCCTTAGACATGACCATAGCCATAGAATCATAAGACAAAAGAGTGTAATGTGAAAGCTGAAGCAGCTAAAAACCGATGTACCCTCTAGCAGCTGATGAGTCAAGATCATTTAGCTCAATAAATACCTCGTCTTTTCCGTTGACTCAACGAGTTGGATTTGAAGCCAAAGAGAGTGAAAAAGGTCATCACTATCTACACATATAACACGTAAGAACATAAGTCAGAAGTTGAAAACCAGTGATCTAAAATGCCCCATAGTGTCCAGCTGCAGTTTACTTTTAAATTCCCTACTTCTCTTTACAAATGAATGGAATATTTTCCTGACCATCCTTAAAGTACATCTCAGGTTATATTGTCTAGATTTGAATGTCGTGAGAGTTAATTATTTATTAGTTTACTGCTAAGTGTTCAAGTATTATTTTTCTAACATGTTCAGCCTATGTCAGGTCCTTTGTAGCATTTATCTTTTAATTTTAGTTTTATCAACACAGTGATCTAATTAACACAAGCTTCACTGTAGATGAATGTTAGTTCTAACAAGCCCTCGCTGCCACCATCCAGGTGTGTAAAGTCACCTTAGAGAGTTAACACTTGATCATTCAGTAGGGGAGAAAGGCTACCAGCACGTCTTTTTATTTTAAATCCAAGTTAAAAGAGTTTTTTTTTAAACTTGCCTCTTTAGCTTGCTTCGACTCATCAAGTACCAAAGGTGGATTGTGGACATAGTGATTTGCATGCTTTAAAGTAATTTCAGAGTGACCTTCAAAGAGAAGGCAAAGAGTGCAAAACAAATAAGGCAACCAAAATGTCAGGACTGTTATGGGAAATAGGATGTCATTAGGTGATGCACCATAGCAGATCCACCTTTAATTCCAGAGAATGGAATCTATCAAATGAACAGTGAGCTTATTGCAAAGCATTCAGATGAGATGCAGAAACATTTCTGGAATGATATGAAGAAACTCTGATATTTTAAATGTCATGATATAATTATTTCTTAAATATGATGTGCCTAGATGTGTGTTTGCACTGTGACCATTTTGTGTATTTATGACAAACTAAAAACTCTGTTTTAGAAACCATACCATTTCTTTCTTGGAAATTAATCTTATACAGTATAATTGCCTGATTATTCAATTTTTCTACAAAGTATAACTTTATAAGATGGTGGGCTGCCACCTTACCGTGGTGGAGGGGTTTGAGTGTCCCAATGACCCTAGGAGCTAAGTTGTCTGGGGATTCCCCTGGTTGGGTCTTTCATGGCGAACAGGTCATAGGTGAGGGATCAGACAAAGTGCAGCCCAAAGATCTCTTATGATGACGAACATAAATAGACAGTGTTCCCTCACCTGGATGCAAGTCACTGGGACCCCCCTCTGGAACCAGGCTTGGAGGTGGGGCACATTGGCGAGCACCTGGTGGCCGGTCTTTCACTGATGGAGCCCGGCCATGCACAGCCCGAGGCGACGTGGGTCCCCCTTCTCATGGATTCACCACTCGTGGGAGGGACCAAACGGGTCGGGTGCAGCGTGAGATGGGTGGTAGCCAATGACGGGGACCTTGGCTGTCTGATCCTTGGTTACAGAAGTTAGCTCTATGTAGGTGGAAAGTCACCTGTCTGGTGGGGAGAGCCTAAGCTGGTGTGTGAGGTTGAGAGGTTCCGGCTAGATAAAGTCAGACTCACCTTTACGCATGTCTGTGGCTCTGGAACCAGTTCCCTCAAGAGGGGTTGGACATTCTACCATTCTGGAGCTGCCCCCAATGAGGGGCGCCGAGCAGGGGTGGGCATACTTGTTGCACCCCATTTTGGTGCCTGTATGTTGGGTTTACCCCAGTGAAAAAGAGGGTAACCTCCCTCTGCCTACATGTAGGGGGATGGGTCCTGCAGGTCAGACTACCCAACTACCCACCCACAGTACCAAGACACAAGACCATTCAGACCAATGGTTAGAACTGCGGAGGGTTGGGTTAGACTCCTCTTAAGGTCAGGACGTTTAAAAAAATCCATCCAATAGCAACAAGTTCATTGGTTACCCCTTTGGTGGGGATGACCGAAGTTGCCAGGCTTTATTCCCTGGAGACCTATTTTTATTTAACCAGCTATGTTTGCTCTCATTGCTTCTCATTGTGCCATCTTAGGTAGGATTATGGCAACAATACTCACAAAACTGTTGAAACAGCCAGAAAATGTGCATAATTACAGACCTTTAAAAAGCTCACCAAATTCTACCCATTTTTTCCTTGTTTTTGTTTTGTTTTTGTTCAGGAATTAACTTTTCTTTCCCTATTTCCTCGACTCTGTGAAAGCAATTAGAGCACTCTGCAGCTATGGATCACACATAGTTGAATTATGTCAAGGTGAACAATTATCATTTTGAGATGAATAAATTAGAAGAATCTAATTACCAACCCATATTGAATACATGCCAGCCCAAATGCTGGCATTTGAGAAGCGGAGATTTAATTATGGTTTGGGTGCTTTGAGAAACTGTTGCTGACATTGTTTGTGACAACTGTGAGCCAGCAGGAAGGAGAGTAAAATCAGGGTGAAGCAAAACAACGATTGATAGTTTCAGTGTTGAACTCATTCAAAAACCCCTAACAGAACTCAGTCACGTTTGAACAAGCTGGTGTAGGTGCATGTCAGCTAGTAGATTGAGATCAAATTTAAAAATCTCTCGTCTAATTGCTTCTTTTTTCTGTTGTTTTTCCATTTTTTGCCCACAACTTTCATTTTGCCATTTGAAGCTGAACTCACCGGGAAGCTTTAGTGAGTCTTAACCAAACCAAGCATTTGACGGCAGAAATCCAGTTTCTTCTGATGAATGTTTCTTTAAAGGAAATGACTTTTTTTTATCCTCATCTTTGATGGAATCACTTTGTTTATGCTCTACAGAAAATAGCTCTCTGATGTGGAAATAAGCACACATCAGTGTCATAAAACAAACTGGCTGATGGGTAATTTGATCCAACTTTCTCATTTTTATGGGAGAAAATGAAAGAAAAATTGTGGTTCAGAAGATGAAATGTTTTGCTAAACAGTCATGTTTTCTTTATCTTTGTATAATGCAGAACTTATCAGATGGTAAAATTAATATGCGCCTTTTGCTGCCTCGTTGCATCTGTTGCTTTATGTTGTGTTTTCAGAAGCAAAATGAGCTGCTGAATGGTTAAGTGGTCCCTGCTTTAAATAAATCAATTCGGATGTTTCTCACTGAGACATTCAATAAAGTTAAAAACTTCGGACTTACTTTCCATTAGGGTGACCACATGTCTCCTGCTGGATGATGATGTCATTTTAAATGGCTCAATATTTGCAGAGTCAGCACTTCAAGATGAAGGCCTTTTAAGAGTTTGCAGATATATGCAGGATTGTGGAAAAGGAAGGGAAGATTCCCTTCAGGAGATGTATTTAAAGTGATTGTTTATATATTTTTAAGAGGGATTTTGCCCTGCAACATTTTATATTCACTAAATTTGCTGTGATCTATGAATGAATGCCTTCTGAGTCTTCCTATATGGGGAAAGAGTTTTCATGCTCCTGTTTCAGGAAGAAGTTTATTGGAGTAGTGGGGTTTGAAAACAGCAGGATTTGGAGTCTTACTCATTCATATTAACAATATGCAAATATGCCTCTGAGTGGCTAACAGCAACTAGGGCTGCACAATATTAGGAAAACCTACAATGTGCGATAACAGTGATTATTATTGCGATGACGATATGACTTGCAATAAATATTTGAATCTGCAGTATTTGCCTTTCATCTGTGTATATATACTTTAGACACACCACTCCATCCTCTATCATTAGTATTAATACAGTAACAAAATGAAATAAACTCATGCAAGTTGACATTACAAAGTTAGCATGATCTGTTTCAATATTTTTGTAAAAAATAATCATTTAAATATGTTGGAGCCATTTAAAACAATAGGACAACACTGTAGAACATTTACAGAGCTTAAAGTTTATGTTTAGCCATTAATACACTTACCGACTGATCTGTGCACCCTGACCCAGCTGTTCAGTTTGATGGCTGTCGGCTCACAGTATCATCATTGGCCTTAGCAAAATAACGTCAAGTGCCTCTGTTATTTCCTTGTAGCACTTCGATGGTTCCTCATAAGGAGTTCCACTCGCAACACTCTGATAGATGGACATCTGGTATGCACATTACTTTTCCTTTGTTGCAAGAAAGGACAAAAACTTAACAGTTTGTAAACATTCTAAGCAAAAAAATATTTTGATACTGTGTACCTTGAGGTTATGATAGTTATGATAAGTTTGCATTTTTCAAGGTGCTTATGTAGCACTGTTGTTAGTGCTTGTTTTACATTTCTTTTATTAAAGAAGGGTGTCAAAAAGAGATCTTCAGTGCTATTATTGAATGAAAACAATATTGCAGGTTACTTTCTGGGTGCAAAAGTAATCAGAAAGTAGTGTAATTAAGTTACTTCATGAAGTAAGTAACTAAGTAGTGTAATATATTACTTTTTGGAAAAGTAACTTGTAATATGTTACTATTTTTGAGTAACTTCCCCAACACTGGAAGCTCCACCTACCCCCCACCCCCATTATGGTTATCGCTTTGCTTATTTAAAAAAAAACTGTTGAAGTGAACAGCATCCAAATGAATGGCTCCTGCCTCTTGTCCCATCACTAGTTAGGCCGTCTGGCTTTTTCTGACCCAACCATTTCCCATCTATTTCCTTTAACTGGCTAATGCAGGCAATAGGGGTTTAAGAAAATGTTCAGCATTCATATGAAAACCAGGGAGACCAGGATCCAACTAAGAATAACACAATTTATTTAGATTTCAATAGTTTTAGTTAAGTTTAGCAGGATGCTTTGCCCTTGGATGAAATGTAAAACAGTGTTCAAGACAGGATCTTAGCAAAGGGAGCCCTAAAGTATCTCACCAGACCCCCTCAGGGGCACTGGCACTCTCTCCACTGTCCATGCTCATAAATTCAAATTTTAACTTCCCACTAAAGAATAGCTCTGTGCTTCCAAAGTTTAAATCTCTGCCTCTCTTCTCCCTCTGTTCCCTTTGTCTTTTGCAACTACGCTGTACCTGTTGAGGTAAATTCCGTCCTACATATCAGCAAAGAATGTTGATCACTTGTGTCTTATCACAGGCAGAGCCAGGCCACATCTTGTGAATTAAAGGAGAAATAGTATCTCACTCCCTCATTTTTCACCAAGCAGAGATGTTCGGTGGCTCTCTTTCTTCCGGCTCCTGTACCTGAGAGATAATCCAGGCTGAGTCGGGGCAACAGAATCCATCTTTCCCAAGGTGTTGGACCTCACTAGTCCTTGGCTAGGCTGAGGTCATCAGTGCCTCAACAAAGCTGAAGTGCTCCCAGCCATAACTTCTTTTCCTGCATCATATTGTTGTTTTTTTCCCCACTTTCTTTAACTGCATAAGTTGTGAACTTCTACAGTAAACAGAACACAGCTGAATGGTTTACAAAGAGAAACACAGGGACCTCTATAGTTTGTCTTTCATAATTACCTCACTTCACATACTAAGTGCCTATATGAAAATAAATAAAACAGCTGCCATTATTTAGTCATTCATGAAAGACAAATTCTACCCAGTAGACTCACACAAATGACCTGATTTCCATTGACCACATGTTCAATGACACAAAGGAACACACGTACATCACTAATTGTACACAACGGGGCAGGGTTAGCTTCCGGGGCAAATATTTAGCATCTGGTCACAATCCTGAGCTAGTACTTGTGACAGTGTTTATTTGTATGAGATTTCTAAAGCTATCCAAGCACAGCGCAGCCTGATGATTTTCATAATGCCCAGAGCAGTACTTCAGTCAGCAGCAAAAGAATCACAATCAAAAACAAGCAGACCTGTTGAGTCAATAGTCACACACATTTTTGTTAAGTTCGTTCTGTGTTGGTTATCCAGTTCCATGATTTGGCTCTTTTCTGAACACAGAGTAATAGAGATTTGTTTTTACCTCCTTGCTGATAAGTTTCAGCTACATCTGTAGCCTTCTTCAAAGCATCACCGATGTTAACTCATTCACTGCCATTGACGACTTTAGTCGTTATTTGCATTTTTTTACGGGGCGGGCGTCGGAGCGAGCCCCCGCACCGTGAGAACAAACATCACGTGTCTAAAGCGGATCTTCATCCATGTATGTCACACATCACGTGATCAGGAAGCGGAAAATCAATGTATTACGAGTTTGTTTTGGGCCGCTGCTGTGAAAAAAACGATGCGCCGAACCGGAAATGCTTCTGCAGCAGCGCCGGGCCCGGCCCGCCCATTCGCAGGTTGTGCCCGCCCAGGACAGATTACAACACCTCATGCAAATGTATTGGCTCAAGACGACCAACAGAGGGCGCTCTAGGTTACTAATCAGGAGTTTTAGATGCAGTAAAAGAAGATGCTACTGTAGCTTGCTAAAATGAACATTAGAGCTTGGTTTAGCAAACAGTAAAACAATGCTAGTACAAGCAGGGATAATGCATCATCAATAAGGCAAGTGCAGCTAGAAGTTGCTGCTACAAGCGCTTCTGTTCCTCCTCTCTCCATGCCTCCAGCACAGTCGCAGTGCACACTTCTTACCAGCTGGTGGCGGTAACGCACCAAGTCATTGTTTACCAGCTGTGAATATTATCAAGAAGAAGAAGCACGCAGCTAAGAGTAGCATGCTAACTAGTATTCGTGATGTAAACATTATGAGAAATACGTGGAAAAAGAAGAATTTACTAAGGTTTAAAGAGGCAGGGCAGGATTTGGAGGAAGACTTGTGGACTAAGTACTTTATTGGAGAACATTAACTGGACGTAAGGATTGTTTTTGTTAGAGATGATGACTCTGTGATGTGCAGGCACAGCTAACAACGGTGAGTTGGAAATGTTTTTCTAAGAGGTTTAGTAAAATTGGTTACTGTGTCTTAAGTTTTGATTGCATCTTTAATTGGCATACATGATCGTTATCAAACAATAAAGACTCTTATCTTTCCAGTTAGTCATGTAGAACAAGGCAAATTTGACCCGGAAGTATATACGCCTTGGTGCAACAGATGGTGGTGTTATGATCACGTGATGAATTAATGCCTCGCAGCTATATTGAAAATGAAAGTAAACACGGGCATATGTTTCGCATTTATAAACAGAATCAGCTGAGATGGTAAACTGGAGTGATGCAGAGCTCCGGGAGCTTCTCTCCGTTAGAGCTGGAGCTCAGATCATCTGGAGCTGGGGAGTGTGGAGGACAGCCGCCTTGTGAAAAAACTTAATGAGCGCGGCTTTGATCGCAATAAAAAGCAGGTTATGTCCAAAATAAACGGAAGTCCGTGACAGCAAAGAGACCGCCCCCATACCCCCGTTATACCGCCATCGCGTAATCTTTTATAAAAAAACAGACACGATTGCGCCACATTACCGCCACGGTCTGAGCTCATATAAATGACCTTTGGCTCCCAGGTGCCGCCTCGGCGTTGAGGCAAATTGGCCGCACTGTTTTATAAAAGAGGCTTCTGTATGTAACGTCCACCGGACATATTATAAACATGCAAAGGGGTTACTTAAGACGGTTTACTGAGCTGGGCCCCCCCAGGTAAAGTCCTCTGGCGCCGGGTCTGCTTGGGCACCATGTTGTCTGACTCTTCAAAAAACAGTAAAAATGCTCAAAACGCTGGCAGTCAGAGGCTTTCTGATCAGAAAACGGCTGGCAGTTAATGAGTTAATGGTATCACTTCTGACTCAGTTTATCTGCAGCCACCAACATCGGCGACGCTCTGAAGAAGGCTACTGACGTAGCCGAAACTTGTCAGCAAGAAGGTAAAAACAAATCTCTATTACTCTGTGTTCAGAAAAGAACCAAACAATGGAATTAGACACTAGGGATGAGCGAGTACACCACTATCTGTATCTGTTCAACCATCTAAATTATCTGTATCTGTACTCAGAGTGGGTGGGGCCTAAACCAGAAGTGGGCGTGGTTCACCCAGAAGTGGATGTGGTTTAACTCAGTACATTATTTTAAGTCTGAAATTGATATGGATTGATCACAAGTTGCTATATGTATTGTTTATTTGAAAACTATTTACAGATCAGCCTCAGAATTGAGATTCAGTGTTTTTGATCACAATAGTAAAGGAACTATTACAGAACAAATTTTTCAATAAACTCAGAACATGAATAGTAAAGTGCATGAATGAATATAACTGAACTCATACTAGAATAAGACACAACTTTTCAATTTTAATTTTTTTTAATTTTATGATCAAACAATTTTTTCTAAAGTTCTTGGCATTTTTCCCCCACAAAGTTAAACAAAACAATGTTGATTAAGGTGTGTGTGTGCGCGTGTGTCTGTGTGTGTGAGAGAGAGAGGGAAAGAGAGAGGTTTTTCTACTGACCAAATAGTCCTGTGCCATATTTCAAGAGAGAGAGAGCGAGAGAGAGAAAGAGAGAGAGAGACCAGCTCAAATGCACCGCTACGAAACAAGTAACTTTAAATGTTACACAAACTGAAAAAGAGGCGAGCTGAAGAAGGGAGTACAGATTACTGAATCAACATGACAAGAGAGAGCTACACACTGGCCTCAGTCACTGTCGTGTGTGAGCGGAGCAGCACAGCTGCCTCCCGGCGCGGCAGAGATGGTTTTGTCTGTAGGGAGGGGCGGGTGCTCTATGTGACTGGCCAATCACAGAGCGTAAAGACAGTCAGTTACCCAATGAGGATTCTCCTTCCACCCAAACACAGATAATCATGAATTTTACTCGTTTAATATTCATACTCGTCAAAAATGCATTATCCGGCTCATCCCTATTAGACACACACATTGTAGCTTCAGAAAACAAACGCACAAACAATCTGGTCAGCCAATCAAGTTTTTCACTGGGGGATAGCTGTCGTGGTAGGGAGGTGGAGGGACCCATCAGAAGCCCTTTTTATAAGACACATCATGCCGGCAAATCAGCGTAATACTGCCGCAACGGTGTGTCTTATGAACGTGCCATGGTAGCATGAAGTTGCGGGAATTTTGCGGCATTCGTGCCGCCACGCTTGGTAGTAATATTGCTGCAACGCCAGACTTGTGAATGCACATTACGCCTTGGAGCAACAGAGGGAGGTGTCATGATCACGTGGGGAGTTACTGCCAAGCTCTGGCGGACAACTTTATTGAAACTTTATTGAAAATCAAAGTAAACACCGGCATAAGTTTTGCTTTTGTAAACAGAATTAGCTGAGATGATAAACTGGAGCGATGAAGAGCACCAGGAGCTTCTCCCTGTTAGAGCTGGAGCTCAGATCACCAGAGGCTACATGAGGACTGTGGAGGACAGCCTCCTTTAGGAGCGGATTGTCAAAAAAACCTAACGGCACGGCTTTGATATAAAAAGCAAGTTATGTCCAAGATTCACGGAAGTATGCGGCAGCGCAGAGACTGCCCCCATACCCCCTTTATGGCGCCATCACGTAATCTTTTACAAAAAGGACACAATTGCTCCACATTACCGCCATGGTCTGACCACTTATAAATGACCAAATGCTCCATGATGCTGCATCGTTGTTGCGGCAAATTGGCGTTTGTCAGCCCTCAGGGGGCCCCTGCTTGCCTGGGGGCCCCACGCTATTGCCTGCCCTGCCTGTTGGCATGCGGCGCCTCTGGACATACACAACAGTGATGAGTTATTACAGCCTAACAATGACAAAGCAAACATTAGGGATATTGCTTAATCCATTTTAGTTGGAGAATACCAGTAGCCATACATTTATTTTAGTCCTTTAGAAGTAATGGTGTTGATCAACTGTTCTGATGAATGTGCCCTTTAAGCTTACTTCTTACTTTTGTTCCAGAATATGTGTGCGCTCTTGGCAGCACGTAAAGACAAGGGGTTTAGTAAAAACAGATGTTGCGGCAAATGACTAAAATTAAATGGCACATGGATTAGTAGAAAAAAAATGCTCACACAAATTATTTAAACAACCCACACCTCAGTTTTTGCACCTATAAGAGAAATTCCTAAAATCCTCAAGCGAAAAGGCCAGGTACAATCCTTTTCAGACTTGAGTTGAGTTAATTTACTAGGTCTTGCTTGGGTAATCGCGATGCATGTGTTTTGATCTTAGGGTTTCAGATTTGAATGGCTCATAATTAGCTGTGAACCACAGTTCCACATTCATGTGCATCCTTTATCATTTGACCTTTAAATAAAAACAGTTGTGAAAAACACTTTCAGTCTGTCACCACATTTCATGACATCAACATTATTATCAGCCAGTGTATGAACTTCACAAAAGCTGCAAAACTGGTGAACAGTTCTACTGAATCAGAAACCTTTTGCAGGATGGATGAATGGATACAAACCAAAAGGGAGCCTAACGTCTTTTAGCTGCCTTAAAGGCGAGTTAAGTATCAAAGCCTACCCAAAGGGGGGTTGTTGATTTGGAACACTGTGAGCTGGTAGATCTAGTAAGATACTGAGGAGTGCTAAAATATGGAATAAAAGATAAATAACATCTTAAATAAATTCATCATCATAGCGTTTATGTCTGCAGGCAATCACAGCATCTTTTAGTCCATGGGTGCCCAAATTTTTTAAAACACTGTAAATGAATGATACAGTACTAGTACTTGGTTTGACCCCGTTTTGACCTCAGAACTGCCTTAATTCTTCCAATCGTACATTCAGTAAGGTTTTTAAATCTTCCTCAGAGGTTCTGGTCCATATCGACCTGACAGCATCACACATCATCATGATCTCCTGTCCTGCTGCAGCCAACAGGTTCTGGACTGGACTGAGATCTGGTGACTGTGGAGGTCATTGGAGTTCAGTGAACATTGGGACATAGACAAGGAAACATTTTTCCAATCAGTTGTGGTGATTCATTGTGAATTGTAGTCTTGGCTTCATGTTTGTAGTTGACAGGAGGGACACCTGGTATGGTCTTCTGTTGCAGGAGTCCATCTGTTTCAGGGTTCCAGAGATGGTTCAGAGATGGTATTCTGCAGACCTTAGTAGGAGCTAGTTGGAACTTTTGCCTTTTCATCATCTAGAGCCCTTCTCCATTGTCCATCCCAGTAGATCAGACCAGCCTGTCTGGGACAAATTAACATTCAAAATCAAATAAATCTAATTTTTTATTCAATTAAAGACATTAAATCATGGCCATGTGATAAGCTGTTTGTGTTGCAAACAATTTGTCAGGTGTACCTAATAAATTGGCCAGAGAATATGCATTATAAAGAAATCCCTTCAGTGCTGTTTTGTTGCTTCTGTTTAGAAAACAGTGAAACTTCAATTGGTCAGGATTCATCTTTATTCAGTGCAATTGTTGTGCACAAAAATTGTTCGTCTATGATTTATAGCAAACTCTGGATGAGTTGGAAATGGCTGTGGAACTCACTAAACCATGTCCTTGCCTTTTTCTCTAAAAGCAAAGCAAAAAAAAAAAAAAGTCAGACGTTCCCGAATCCTGGATATCAGTACCTGTGAAGCAGATGAAAACTGCCAGGGTTGTGTGGGCGAAGGAAAGAAGTAAATAAATAACTCAGGAAAGAGATTTTCTTCTAAGATTTTTACGTGTCTCCGAGAGGCGACACACTTTTCTTTGTGCGGGGAAAATATTGGTGTAACTTTGACAGGAGTTTAAAAGATTAATGATACACACAGCGAATGGGTGTGCTCCTGTATCTGAACACACTCAGGCGGGGAGAGTAGTTGCAGTCTTCCTTTTTTTAAAAATACAGCTCAGAACTGGAAACTCTGAATTGCAGATGCTCCATACATGCAACAACATAGGGCTGATTACTCTGAACTTGCATGTGTTTCGCCACTTTCCATGTTTGGTTTAAAGATGATGGCTTCCAGTCCACTAATTGGACAGCGGCCCTTGCATGCAAAATGGCATATGTTTCTGCCTCTAATGACCCTACCGTTGTAGCTCGATGTCAGGACACCGACCTGAAGAGGCAGCCGCCATCTGACCTGAAACCGTGCCAGAATCCTACCTCCTTGCAAGCCTTTGATCCAGCATTTTGTAGTCCAAACGCTGCCCAACGGCTCTGCATACCGAACTTTAAGTCGTATGGACAAGTTTTATTTGAAAGGAGATATTGTTATGCTAATTCAGGTGGTAAAATCAATGGTACTTACACTTCCTCTCCAGAACTTGGCCTAAATTGAGAACACATTCATCTTGAGGGTTTGATTTAAACCACAGCACTCCCTACTGCGTCTGCTATTTAAATGTTAAGTGTGGATACATTACTGAAGGTCAAGAGAGAGCCCAAACAATTGGTCCATGAGAAAGAAAAAAAAGTGAGGAGGAATGGAAATTCTCTTGCTCTAAAGGGCCTCTGCTTTTGAAGCTGGCTCTAGGAGAAGGACATCTTAAATTGATGCTCCAGATTTTTTTTTCTTTTCTGTTTTTCTGAAGATTTCTGCCATTAGGGCAGCTTCATAAGATTGGCTTGACCAAAAAAGACTGAATAACTAAAGGAATGGAAATAAAAAGCACAACTGAAGAGGAGACTTATATACAATTGCAAGTGTACAGGTTTAAGACTTTATTCCGAGCCTATGATTTGCATTTTTAAGGCTTAGTGGATGCTCAACATTTTAGTAATGACCTCAAGCTGTATCACAAAGGTGGAAGTTGTTGCTGCATGAACACAGGACTCATACACCAAGCAGCATCAGTCCGAGCCATTCAAGCACCAGCAAACAAATTTGTTCTTACAAACTACCAGTGCATCCCATGTAATCTCGCTCAGGGTTGTATCTCTGTCACACTTATGAACATCAACACAACAGTTGTGCCGCTGCTTGGCTCTGGGGCTTTTCCTCCATTAACTGCTTTGCGTTGTGCCTCGAAATCAGGAGCACAAGCCCCAGACAGCATGAGCAGGTGTGGTGAAAGTCAAGAAGTTATTACTGACTCTAAACACAAGCAGACTGCAGGATGATGAGACTTAAAAAAAGTAAGTCCCCCCCACCCCACCCCCCCACCCCCCCACCCCCGATTTAAATGCTAACACACACTCATAGAGAAGTTTTTAAGAGTGCTAAAAAAGTTGGTATTGACAGTACAAAAGTATTTATACTGCTAATTTGGTGATTTTAATACAACGTGAGTTTCAAACTGTCTACAGTTTTGCTCATTTTATTGAACACATACTATTCATGCCAAAGCCAACTGAAAATACATAACTCCAAAAACAAAACAAATGATAATTAATCAGGTAAACTTCTAGCCTAGAAATCTAGACCAACCATAGCAGTAGCAAAAGATTTTGCTCTGCAGGTCGGTCTAGCCACGCTCCATTGTAGCCTTAGTTGGTCTACCATTGGCCTGATCAGTTTTGTGCCTTGCCAATTACAGCACTGGGTGGGCTTAGCACCAGATCTGTGATGGAAAAAATCTACAAAGATGGTGTTGGCTCAGGAAGGGCGTTCCTTTAAAATGGCTTTGGCATCAACTTTGGACTATTTAGACTTGGGCTTTGGGCCAGGGTAGCATTAGCTCAGGAGGTAGAGCGGGTTGTCCAGCAATCTGAGAGTTGTAGGATCGATCCTGGCAGAGAATTCTGCTGTTGTATTCTTGGGCAAGACACTTATCCCTCCCTGCCTGCTGGTGGTGGTCGGATGGACTGATGGTGTCTGTGCTCGGTAGCCTTGCCTTTGTCAGTGTGCCCCAGGGCAGCTGTGGCTAAAATGTAGCTCATTACCATCAGCTTGTGAATGACGCAACTTGCACACTTTGATCCATGCATTGGTAATTTCGCGCTTGGATTATGCAAATTCTGTTTTTTATGGATCCACATCTTCCTCGGTTGCGCGTCTATAGCTGGTGCAGAATGCGGCGGCCCGCCTTTTGACGGACACCAGAAGGAGGGAGCACATTACTCCTGTTCTGGCCCAGTTGCACTGGCTCCCGGTGCGCTACCGCATCCAGTTCAAAATTTTACTTCTTGTTTAAATCACTTTATCTTTATGCGCCAGTGTACTTGACTCAGCTAGTTCAGCCCTACATTCCTGGTCGAACCCTTCGGTCGGCAGACCACCGCCTGATACAGGTCCCAAGTGTTCGAGTGAGGACTCAAGGAGCATGTGCGTTCTCAATCTGTGCGCCTCGTCTCTGGAACCAACTCCCTTTGGCAGTGAGAATGGCCCCCTCTCTCCCTGATTTTAAGTCATGCTTGAAGGCTTATTTTTATTCGCTGGCTTTTAATTCGGCCTAGTTTACCTTTTATTATGTTTTTACTTTTTATTGTTGATTTGGTAGTGATCATCTGACTACTCTTATCATTTCCTGTGTTGTATGTTGGTTTTTTATTGTATGCTTGTTATTTTTACTGTACAGCACTTTGGTCAGCCTCGGCTGTGTATAAGTATGCTCTAGAAATGATTGGATTGGATTGATTGGATCAGCTTGTGAATGGATGAATGATACACTGTAGTGTAAAGCCCTTTGGAGTCCTCTGACTCTGAAAGATGCTATACAAGTGTGGGTCATTTATCACTTTCCTCTTTTTCGACAGTGTATGGCGGACTGCCCTGTGAATAGGACATGTTGTTTGTTGATCCTAGCGTTGTCCAATAGCATGCAGAGACAGTTTCAAAGACAAGCATAGATTCCCCCCACGACTGGGTCATTACAATGGGTCGTGGCCTGACCATATATTTACACATATATAATATAGCTTGTCAGAATACTAAACTTCATCATCTTCCTCTTGAACCAGTGTCAACTAAATAGCTTATGAGACTCTGACCACACTTCCCTTGGATGGTTTCTTTGCAAGACACTAACTTCATCCTAGGGCTGCACGATATTAGGAAAACCTGCGATATGCGATAACAGTGCTTAATATTGCGATATCGATATTACTTGCGATAAATGAACAAATACTTAAATCTACAGTTTTTGTATATATACTTTAGACACACCACTCCATCCTCTATCATTACTATTAATACAGTAACAAAATGAAATCATGCAAGTTCACATTACATTTCTAGAGCCCAGTATATAGATCTTTATGGTTGCGTTGGAGGTGACAGAGATTTGTCGTGTTTCCCCTCGTGGTTGCCACAAGTGTTTGGCATGTCTTGCAAAGTTCTTGTGTTTGTTGAACACAAGTACTTTCTTTCTCACTAACATTTTCAGCACACGTTTTACCCTTAGTCATTGCGATGCTCTCTAAGCTAACTCAGGTGTTTGCTAGCCAAATTAAGTGCTGTCCACCTAGGCACCAAGGCATCTAACCTATAAGAACCCAACCGATTGGCCAAATGGGTGAAGGGCTCTATTTGATTTGTCAAAAACTTCATGCTTCCATTTGATTAACAAAATGCATTTTGTGTAGCAAAAATCTGAGATGACCAATAATTGCGATATTTTTCTGTTTTTGCGATATGCCTATTGCGCATGCTGATATTGCGATAACGATAATTTTCGATATATTGTGCAGCCCTACTTCATCCTGATGAGAAACACACCGTTCAACTAAAACAATGGAAATCCCCAATGCCATGCCAGTAGCAGGCTACCTTACCTACACATTCAATTACAAAGGAAGTAGATATTGTGCATGGCTCAAGATTCTTTCAAAACACTTGTAGCTTGTTTAACTTTGACACATTTTCAATCACCTCCTGCCATCTTGAATTACGTTGACTCCAAGAGTTACAAATTCGTAGATGTACATCCGATAATTACCTTTTTTCATTGAAATCCATTTAGTGGTTTATGAGATGTTTTGCTAAAAAAAATTTGTAAACACGTAAACATTTTGGTTAAAGAATAGTGTAAAAACAGAAATTGAAGTATGATTTTCAAAGACTAGTTTTTTACTTTTGTTCTCTCAACAAGCAAATTATTTTACACTACCACCTTTAATGGCTTGTTCTATAGGTAGAGACTTCTGTAGTTGGATAGAACATGGCAAGAACATTTAAACATGTCCTAAGACTTGCCAGTATTAGTATTCTTAGTAGCACTTTGCTCTCGGGACTGAGCTGTCAATCAATGTGTTGTTCGGTCCACCACTTTGGTCCAAACCAATATGTTGCCATGTAATTTTATCCTTACGTCCATGTGCCCCTGAGGATGGAACTTATTGGCAATCATTTCAGAGGTGCTCATAACGTCTCTTGTAGCATCATCGGGGGTTGTAGTTATAATTTTCATTGATATTTGTCACAGTGGTCCATGTTGCAGAGAATAAATGCTTAGCATTATATAGAGTGTGGTAATCATTGCACATAAAAGTAAAATACTTGCGTTGATCTAAGAAAACTAATGGAAATGCTGACAGTTCCAGTAGAAATTAAAAAGCAAGTAAGGTGAAAATAAAAGTAGATGAGATATCATTTACACCAGACCCAAACAGAACATTCGTATCTACAAGATTTACCAGAGGCTATGTACAACAAAGGTGTACAGTGAACATTTTTTCAAAGAGATGGACAAGAGTTTCAAGACAGATGCAGAGTTTGCTAAGATGCTGTTGCCTCACAGCAAATAATGTGCAGGTTCAACACCCAGCGGGGGCCTTTCCAAACAGGGAGAGAGATCCCAGGAACGACTGTGGAGATCTCTATGAAGCTTCAAGCTCCCACTCCTCTGGTAGAGGACTTAAACTTTAGCTGAAAATGTGCAACCACTCATGTGAATAATGGGTGAGTTGAGAGTTTATATCCTTTTATATCAGCATTTACTTGCTCAGTGGCCTAGTGGAATGAGTGTCTGCCCTGGGACTGGGAGATTGGGGTTCAAATCCCGGTCGGGTACTGTTACAGCCCTTGGCTGTTTGTGGGTTTTTGCATGTAGATCTCCTCTGGTTTCCTCCCTTCCTGTGTGTGTGTGTGTGAAGGCAAGCCACACCTGGTTCCTCTCCCCCGATTGGCTCTACCAGCTGTCCCTAGTTGTAATCAGGCTGGCTCTGCTACAAGAAGCCAGCCTGACTTCAGTTCAGGGGAGCAGCAGGGCAGAAAGATACTCTGCACTGTTGTTTCCCCGGTGGCATTTTTGTTGCAGCTTTTGTTTGATTTGTCTTTGATTTGATAACAACATGTCTCTGCTTTGTTTATTCCCTTTTAGATGAGGAGTCAGCTCATGAGGGAATCCACTTTTGATGGTTTCTGATGCGTCTTAGAAACCGGAGTGAGGTTAAAGTAACCTGAGACCTTTAGAGGGATTTTGTGCAGGTCTCTAGTAGAAAGTGGTGTTGTGTAGCAGAGACGAAGTGTAGGTTGTTTGATAGAGTTTTGCCACCGGTTTGATTTGTTTTCTGTTTGTTCAGTTCCATTTGTAAATAAATTTGTTTCAATTAATTTTGCACCCGAGCATGTGTCCTAATTCTTGTTACCCAGGTCACCTGGACGACCTGGCCTGTAACAGGTACCAAAGACTTAAAAAAAATGGGACCCAATGCCTCCTTGCTTGACACTCAGCATTAAGGGGTTGGATTGGGGGGTTAAACCACCAAATGGTTCCCGAGAGCAGCTGTGTCTGCAGCTCACCGCTCCGCCCCAGGGGATGGGTCAAATGCGGAGAACTAGTGGGACTTTAACTTTTAACTTTATGTTGCTGAGGAAAAACCAAAGAACACTGTGTTATGTTTGTCTTGTTTTCATGATCTACTTAAAGGTCCTATGTGGGATATTCATAGAAATCATGATAAAAACTTGCGACTCTTTAGCGCCATGCAGTTCAGAGTAAGTATTGTAGCTACGGTGGCCCACTCAAAAAGGCAACAACTCCAGCGTTCACTCCAGCCATCTGGTTCGTTTTTTTATAAAAAGCATGAGATTGATTTAGTTCCAATCCCTGCAGCCTAACCCACACAAAGCATATAACTACTCCACCAGTTAAAAAACATTTTTTAATGACTGTTCAGTCTTAATGCATAATGCTCCCCCCGACAAGACGACGCGCGCACCCCCCCACCCACACCCCCCGGGATGAGGCGGCGCGATCCGCCACCCCCCTCATTCAACAAGCATCACGGCTGTAAACACTTCTAGGGGAAACACTGCTGTTAGCTGTTATATCAACCTACCAGTCCTGAAGGAAGCTAGCATAGCTGCCTGTCACCGATTCACACACGGAGGAGGGGTGGCATCAGCTGTGGCGTCCGGTGTCATGTGGATCAGAGCAGCGGAGTAAACAAGAGTCTGCCGGTTAGCCATCAGCTGATCGTGGCACACGGTGTGAGCCGCAGTGAAGATCGAGATGGAGCTAATATCAACCACTGGCTGTTTAGAGATCGGATAGCCGATGAGGTTTGGCTGGAGCCGGGGACACGCTGTGGAAATAAAGTAACTAATGCTAACATAGCGGCCGGCTAGCGGACGACCGCTGAAGCGTGTTGGGAGAGACACGTCAGGCTGCGGTAAGAGAGGAGACTTTAATTGAAGGAACTTTCTTGAAGAAGGACTTTGGAACTGATACTTTGGGACCGGATTGGGAGCTTTATTATGAAGAAAAGAAATGATCAGCTTGAGGTGAGTCATGAATAACACTTGGAGGCTGGTGTCTAGCTGTTGCGGGCGGGGTTCTCATCATATGCGGCTACTGAGTGTTGGAAATCAATAAGACCTGACATATTTGATGTGTCTTTTGATTTCATTGTTTGTTATTCAAACTAACAAAGTACAGCAACGGTGTAGCAGCTAGTCTCGTCTCTTCTTAGTTGCATTGTCAGACGCCATGCTTCCACGGCGCACTGCTGCCCTCTGCTGTTTCTTTCAGGTTACAGTCATAGTGCAAACGCGTAACTCAGAGCTCGTATGTCCCTAAATAGCTACCGTATTTCAAGATGGAGGATGACCATGGAGCGTCGACCATAATTTATGTATTAAAAATGTAAAATTTGAAGCTGAGAGGAATATTTAGAATTGATGTTGGTGAGAAATATTAATGAAAAAGGACAAGTTTGTGCACTGGGTACACAGAATTTGGTAGTAAACAGGTAAAAATATCACACACTGGGGCTTTAAGGGTCCAAAGACATCACTGTTCTGTTCCTAAGAGCTTCCTGTGACTGACGAACAAATATCAAGTCTTCTGTTTGTCATGCAGCATAGAATCAAGTCTTTACCAGGTATCTCTGAAGTGTTGTACAGTTATATTCTGCATGTTGTCACTAAAAGCCCCTGACACTTTTGTTCTGCTTCTTTTCACCTTTCTATCATCGCCCTACATCACCTGTTATCAACCCCTCATTTTTAACACATTTATATATTTACTTTCATGACATTTTTAATTTCAGTGCAGCCTAACGTAAAAAACATAACCTGTACATTCATCTTGTTTCAATTTACAGCCTCAAGATTCACCCTCTGAGATGCTCTAATATGCCGATCGGGAGACAGATATTTGCATTTTGATTAGTGGAACCGGCGCCTCTCATCTTTCTGGTCTTCAATTCCACCTGACAAGTCTAACCGCAAATGCACGGATTGAAGCTACACAATTAAATAATGAATTGAATTGAAAAAGTGCTCTGGGTTTGGGGCTCTGCGCCATGTTTGATGATTAGTTTTGAGTGTGTGTGGTTTTTTTCTGTCGTTCTGTGTCAAAAGAGAGAGCTTTGGAAAAATCTCTTCCGCTCTTTCAGTTTCCAATCTCCGACGACGTATTGTGCAGCTGATAAAACACGGCAAGGGAAAGCGGTTGTTTGAACCATCGTGTGTCACTCACGAGGAGGCCACTATAGGAGGAAGCAGCAACGTTCAAATCAAACCTTGTGGGAGCCGTTTATTGCTTGTATTAGCCAGAGCTAGGCTTTGATGTTCTACCTCCTGCCAGGACTTGGACGGAGAAAAAAAGAGAACGCAGCAAATGAAACAAAAGTTTTTTAATGTCCCTGAATCCTAGCCATAATTTCGTCTGCCAGAGGATCTGTGGTATTTGTGTAGCATTTATTTCTCAGGGTGTCTTGTTAGGAGAGGAGAAGAAAAGGGAGAAATATCTCCCTCCAAAAAAAAAAACTGCTTGACAAATCCGATGATTTCACCGTTTTTTTCCCCATTCGTCTCCGAACAAAGTTGTTAAAACTGAGCTATACCACTGCACATTTTTATTTTTTCAAAGGTGACCAACTGATGCTCTGGAAGCACCTTGAAGATGTCAATCAAACTTCTCATACAGGCATCTCTCTGCATAACTATACCCAATGGTTATGTATAAATAGATGAAGTGTTGTAATTCCTTACCATATGTTTGCATAACCTTGGGACTCAGAAACCTTGACAAAGACAGCTGTTTCTCTGCGTGGATGCTCAGTCACCTTACAATTTCAATTTAGACCATTTTTCATGTTTTCCTTCGGTATTTTCTCATATTATCAAGCAGAATTTGATGCTATTAGTGTTGTTTATTTTAATCTACAGCTAAAGTGGTGTTGGTTCTACCATAGAAATGCTACCTTCCTCACTCATTTCCCTCCTTCCCGTCTTTATCCCCGAGGCCTTTCCGGTTCCAGTTTCTGTTTGTCTTGGGGCATTGTTTTATTGCCTTCCTAACTCTGCTGGGGAAAATCTTAAGGAAGCGGTTGCATAGCAACAAGGACCTGACAGTTCCGCCACAGGAGCGGAAGGGAGGAAGGGTAGGAGGGAGGAGGTGGAGGTAGTACTCGGAGTGGAACAGCAGCAATGTTGTCGCAGCTGGAGCTGCAGGTTAGGACCTATTGGAGCAGCAACAGCATGCTCACCTGTTCTTTCTCTGAGCTGCCAGCAAAGGAAGTGAAAGGTGATCAAATGAATGTGAACTAGTTTATTAGATGGTTGTCTGTTTGTCAAAGGGTGAGTGCTTTGAAATCACTCTGCTACCAACATGATTGAGGAAATCTTGTCTTTTTTATTTACCGATTCTCTGAAAACTGAGGAAACTGTATCTGAGCTTCATCTGAGATCTCCACAAATTCCATTTCTCCTCCTGACCCCATATAAAATGTACTGACTCTTGCCTTACGAGTGTGTTTATTCTAGCCCTGACTATATATACAATTGTATGGTTTTTGGACAGTGGCGGATTTAGCATTTTTGGGGCCCAAGGCAAACGAAGGCATGGGGCCCTTTGCAATTGTTGTTCAGAACCTTTTTTAATCCTTACTTAGAAAAAAGCCATAGTGCAAGCAGCAGGTGCCATTTCAGCATAATGTTTATTCTTTTGTTGAATGACAGGTTAAATTCAATTTTAGAGCAGCGGTTCTCAATTAGTGCCCCCCCCACTCGGGGCTAACCTGATGGAGAATGCAAAACAGATGCCTGGCCAGATACAAGACACTCTACAGTCCCACCCCTGCTCTGGGATTCCCTGACAACACCCTAACAACATAATCTCCCCGCTCGAACATTTTCCCGTGGGGGGAGACTATATCGGTCCTAAGGGGGGCTTCACAGAAAATTATCGAGAAACACTGATTTATAGGAAAAGAAATCTTAAAAGTCTTTGTTAAGTGTTCATGATGGGGCCCTTAAAGTGTCTGGGCCCAAGGCAGTCACCTACCTTTCCCTAGTGGTACGTCTACCTTTGTTTTTGGAGGGAGAGCAGCAGGTTACCAGCGACAAGTATCGACTTTGTGTCTCTACCTAGTTGCATTGTTCAAGAGTGAACCCACGATAACCAGTCTATGGGTACTGCTGTGTTTTATTTTTGGAACAGGTTTTTTTTATAAAACAAGTTGCTTTTTAAGGAATTCAAATATAGCCTAATCTCCGTAATGTGTAAGGTACGCAGTACAGGTTACCATGGAGATCTAGCCAGCTTAAAAGAGAGCTACCACTGTGACCTTGAAAAGTCTAGCTTTAGGCTTGCCATACTTTGCTAACTCATTAATCTCACTTCATAGTACACCCCTACAGTGTCACGCCAGGAGGCTTCCTTCGCAACTGTTGATGGAATTTGCATGTGAAGAGCCCTTCCACCGCTGTTTTTATATCCACTCGAGCTATCTCCCTCTTGGTTCAGAAAATGTTGATAAGCAGCAGCCTACAGGCGCGGTAAAATCAGAGCAGCGGTTACAAATTGAGGTCAGGAAGGGAGCGTGGAGAATGCTGTGTTTGTGGGCGCACCTGTATGGGGTTTATCTGTGTTGACATGGATGAAAACAAAGTTCCATACATTTGCTTCCCGTGCTCTGCTTTAAACCAACGCCACGGCTCACTTTGACATTTGCACTGCTAGAAGTAAACACACACACGAGCTGGAGTGGAGATTGCTCGTCTGGCACCTCACCAGATATTTAATCATACAGTAATTAGCCAAACAATCGCTGAGCTAATTGTTATTGGTGAGATATTGGAGTGCATAGATGAGAAATGTCAGGTTTATTTACAGGGGATCTTCATCCTTCCTATCTTGTCATTCTCCCACTTCTTTTTGGAGAGTCAGCCGCATCCCTTGCCTCATCTGATTCTTGTGCCAAACTCTCGACACCTCCCCGAAGGACAAACAATCGCCTTAGCCGTATTGTCCTAACTTCTGGTGAGTTTATTTGCAACTGTCCTCTAAAGGAAATAAGAGAAAAGGAGTTAAAGGCCATTTAAAGGCCAATGTGAATGGCAGTGCCTTTTGAGTATCGGCTTTGTGTTTTACAAAAAAAGAGGTCAGGCTAAAAACGGTGAGACTGATATCAGAAGGGTCACAAAGTGTTCAGTGAAGTGAGGCCTTTGCTTTTGCTATTGATGGCTCTACGGATACACCTCCTGCAGCGTTCTAATCAATGTTATCTGGAGACTATGAACTTTATTTGTCCTTCTTTCCCATTGGCTCAAATCTAGACCCTGGAAAAGTATAAATTAATGTTTTCTAAAACTTTTTAGCTTCACGGATTGCTAAAAGAAAGTCACACATAACTCTGAAAACAGCCTGCCTTTGTTTTTCTTTGTACACAATGAATGATTTGTATTTTCTGCACAACAGAAGACTTGAAAGAGAAGCTCTCTTTTGGTCTGGCATATTTGCATTGTTGATTTCATATTTTCCCTCCCCCCTTCTTTTATAAATTCTGCTGAGCTCTTACAGTTTACTTTCACTTTGATTCTGCTTCCATCTGTCACTCCCATGGAACCAATAATTGCTCATCTATTCATTTTGTCAACAGTATCTTTTGAGATCCTTTCTGTAAGAAAAAAGATTAGCCAAAGCAAAGAGACTCATGAGCGATTCAAAAACATAAAATTAAGTAATTTCTTGTTTTGTCAAATGAAAAGATGGCAAGGGTGTCTGATGACAGTTTGATAGATGAATTATTTTTCTCCAGTTAAATTGCAGTCTTGTTTTCATTCGGCTTTGACAAGGCTGTTACTGATATAAAAGCTCATCTTCTGTGATATAAGTTGGAAATAAAAAGGCCACAGTCATGGTCAAACATTTTGAGAATGACACAAATACTATTTGCAATGAACTAACATTGACTAAAAAATATTTCTTTGCCAGAAAACATACTTAATCCCCACAAAAGCCCAACATTTATATCATTTATATTTGTGAAGAAGGATTTGGGGTAAAAGTCCAGCAAGCACCAGGACCATCTCTAGAAATTGATCCTGCTGCAGATTTGGGGCAACACCAGTTCAGGAATGGCAGCAGATAAAGACGTTTAGAAAATGGCCTGGTGTAAAGAAGAGCAGCGAAGAAGCAACTTCTCTCCAAGAAAACCATTAGAAACAAACTGATATTTAACAAAATGTCCCGGGACTGGACTTCTGAGGCCCTAGGTTGAATTCATTTTCTCTGATAAATCCCCTTTCTGATTGTTTAGGACATCTGGAAAAAGGATTCTCTGGAGAAGAAATGGTGGGTGCTACCATCATTCCTGTGTCACAACAACAGTTTGGCATCTTAAACAGTTATGTGTGGGGTTGCATCTAAATCAAGGGAATGGACTCACTCACAGTTAAACCTCAGAACACAGACATGAATTATGATACCGAAACAATTTAAGGTACCAAAACATCTTCCCTGAGGAACTCCTCCAAGCCAACAGCTTGGTGATGGTCAATGTTGTTTTCCAGCATGATCTAGCACTGTGTCATAAAGCTAAAGTGATAACCAGGTGGCTTGCGGGACAACACATCCAAATGTAGAGTCCTTGGCCAGGAATCAGGAATTACATTGAGAACTTGTGGTCCAATCGTAAAAAGTGAGTGAAGCAACAAAACCCTACAAATTTTGACAACACAAACCACTGACAATGCAAGACATGGGCATCACCAGGCGGTAGCTTGGGGTTGCTAAAGCAATAGCACAATTTGGCCAAGCAATGGCTTAGCAACCCCAACATTTGAACACCCCCCACCACCACTGTGCTCATCAGTCCACACCAACAGAGAACAGAAACCACTAAGCAACTGCAGGGAAAATATCCTGGCGCTGCTCCTGATGCAAGACTTGACTGAACTCAGGAGTGCACCCAAAAGTACCTTAACTCTAACCCTAACTAAACCACAGCAGAGGGAGTACACGCCCAAATCTTCTGTTACCATACTTACCTGAACAATCCTAAATTAGGATGGTAGATGGGAGAACCAGTTTTTACATTAAAGGGTCTTAACCCCTCCCTTAACATCAATACTTACCATAAGGACCCTAAAATTGGAGCAAAAATTTGAATCTTAACACATTTGGAACAACATCCCCACACCCAATCCTAACCCTAACCAGGAACATCCTGAAAATCAGAACCAAAACAATTTGGACAAAGAAATTAAAGAAGAAAAATCCCCTTACTTACCTCCATACTCACCTCAACAGCTCTGAAACCTAATAAATTTAATTAAAATGTATTCCTAACCCCGCCTCCTTACTCTAACCATAACTAAGCTCCCATATGGAGACAACTTTTGAGCCCTTTAACACACAGCAGTGATGTCCTGAAGGGGGCAGTAAGTTTGTCCAGTGCTCAGGATATGTTAAGTTTGGTTTATGCTTGACGCATCCACGAGGTCCGCACTGCTCCACACAGCCAAATTACATCATTTCAGCAACCACACCCCTCCGCGCGGCCCAAAGTTTCCGCACCGCGCACATAGGAAATTTTCTAACTACATGGAAAAATATGGCGGACTGGCTGCTGTGTGGTGTATGCATGCTGTAGAACCCTATGTCGCCCCCTACAGTCTAGCAAAAATAGTGGCTCACAGCGGGGACAAGCCGCAGGAAGTATAAATGCTGCAAAGGTCGTCTTGGCCTGATTCTGCGCATCTCATTTCCACGCGGAATGTACATGTGTCAAGCATAAATCAAGCTTTAGATGAACAGTGCATTTCAAATCCCGCCCCAAATACCACAGAAACATTATCAAAAAAAACTAAAAAGACTGAAACAGAAAACTTTGTGAAAATCAACACTTCACATTCTCAATGTGGCTGTGCATTTGATGCATGCTGCATTTGAAATGTGTCACTCAATCTAAGCTGGAAATGTGTGATTCAATCTTGATTATGAGTTAATATACCGTATGCTTCTTACAATTAGCCATCCAAGGATGACCCTCCTTTAATTTGTTAAGAGTTCAATGTAGCATGAAATCTAGGGCAGGTCATTCCCAAGAGTTTAATCTGTTCCTGGATGGGGGGGCAACGCTAGCCGAGCAGCGTAATTATCTGGGCGTATCATGGATGAGAGGCTGTGCTCCGGTGTGCTAATACCTTCAACTCTTCTATCCCAGTCCTCCATCCGGGGCTCTCATAATGAGCTTTGGGAGAACAAAGCATTCATGCACCATGTTGGAGAACGGAGATGAAAAGTAGTAGAAGCGAGAATGCACACGGGGTGAGACAACATGAGAGGGGCAAAAGGGGAAGATGAGACATTCTCAGAAGACCAAAAGGAGAGCTGCAGCCTTTAAGGAATGGCTGTGTGAAGTCCGTTCCTGAATATATCAGAGTCCAAATGTTATGGTTTTGATCCTAGATATCAGATAAATTATATCAGCTGGCATTTTTGAGTCATTGCCTGGTTTTACACTTTAACTGCATATCAAATGTTGTTGCAGAGCTCATCAGTTCTGCTGTCTGGACCTGACCTTTTATCTATATGGAAATTTCTGATTTCTTCTAAGCCACTGAATAGCAAAAGTGTGAAAACATCAATTTAAACATATCTAGTCGGAATTTCACCCATTTCTACTTGCCCATGCATGTAATTTAAAGCTTTATAGTACTTTATACTTGGGATTGTGTTCTTACGCTGTAGAAAAGAGCTAGAACTAATCACACTTCTCCTTAATAATACTTGAAATATCTGTTTTGGATTTTTAAATGAAGATTAGGAAAGGGTTGGTTTAAAATTCATGCCATGGGGGTTTTTAGGTGTCTAATAATTAATGACTGAACATATTAGAAAAATGAGTACCTGAACATACATAAGCAAGGCATGAGACTATGTAAGACTAACACCTTGAAAGAAAAGAAAGGGGCAGGGCTTAAACCTTATAATGCAGCCAGCCACTAGATGGCGCTTTATTTTTTTTCTACTAGAAATGTTGCACAAATGCTGATGTCTTTACTATCAGCACAGCTGAACAACACTGAATAATTTAAATTATTCATACAGCTCAAGAAGAGAGGTTTAGGCCTTGATGCCTGCTAGCTCAGGTTCAAAACCTAGCACCTTGTTCTTGTATTTACTTCTGGTTAGTCCAACCCCAGGACAATGAAAAAACTTTAACATTTCTATCAATCTTGTTTCTTGTTACACACCTGCTGTAGCTTAAAGGTGTGGAACACTGAAAAAACATTTTTAATGATTATTTCTGATTCTAATCAGTCACTCTGAGTTTTTCATGCAGGCTGAACATGAAAATAGTCTCCTACACCTATCTCCTGCATTAGCTTCTGATAGAAAATAGATGGTGAAACTCTAGGATTAGAAAAGTCTGACAGATCTACGTCACACTGTCACTTGACATTCATGGACTCACCCATCTTGACTCACGACGGGGAAGACTGTTGTTGGTTTAGCGTTCAGGAAACGGCAGAGAATGTCTCGGCCATAGATATCATATATATCACTAGATGCCTTAACTGGGATTCAACAGCGTCCTTATACGGCGGCCATCTTACTAGCGACAGCAGACGCTCCACTCTCAATGGTAGCAGCTGGAAGGTGAGTAATAACACAAAAACACTCATAACTCGATGAAATCTTAACGGATTTACAAACGTTTTACATTAATACAAACCTTATAACACATATTTTACAGCCACATCTCTGGCGTTTATAACAAACTGTTTGAAAATTGGTTGAAAATTGAGCAAGTTAGAGTTATTTAAGTAGCACATTCACCATTGACACCAATGTCAATGAAAAGGGGGCAGCTGTCGCTAGTAAGATGGCCGCCGTGTAAGGACGTTCGTCCCAATTGACGAACATTGCGGGTAAGGTATCTAGTCATATATATGATATCTATGGTCTCGGCTAGCAGAAGCTAACCGTTAGCATTAGCCACTCCACCACACAGCAGAACTCCTCCAGGCTTGTGTTATTTGTGGAAATAAAACATCAACGTTGCAGAGCAAACAGAGTCAGTGGTAGAGTCGTGTTGCTGTTAGCCAATCAGAGGAGAGATGTCCAAATATCAGGAAATAAGACTCTAAAAACCTGTCATCTGAGGCCTTGTCCACACATAGCCGTTTATTTTTAAAAACAAATATCCGTCCTCCCAAAAAATAGCATCCACACCACCTTGTTTTTAGAAAAAACTCCCTCCACACGTAACCGCATAAGTGCATTGTTAAGCACATTCATAGCCATGTCAGACCTGTAGGTGGCAGTAGTTCCCCTGAATCCTATCCATTTTGTCTTCCTGCTCAACTTCAACAAAACATGAAAAATGGCACCTAGCTCACTTGTGTGGACCGATTAGGAGGTAGAATTGCTCTTAAATGTAGTTTTGGAGTCAACAAGCATCAAAAAGCTGTTGGACGATTGATAACGCGAGCACAGCTCTGATGTAATCCATGTTGTAGTGTAAACACAAGTCGCACATGGGCCGTCAGCATTTTTGTCGCAGACGGTGATGTTGTGAAACCTAAAACGGTTGTTTCTGTTCACACAGAAACACTTAAAACGGAGAAAATGCAAATCTTCACTTTGGCCGGAGTTTTTAAAAAGATTTGTTTTCGTTGTGTAAATCTGTATTTTTGTGTGGATGACAGGCCAAATCGTAGAAAAATATCTTCGTTTTGGGAGATACCCGGCCACGTGTGGACACGTCCTAAAGCTCAGCTGTGATGTGACTCACTTCTAGTTCCTGAATAGGGTGCACCTGTGTTTTTATTCCTCAGAGTATGACTTACAAGGCATTCAGCCCTACTAGAGACCACGGGAAATGTATTGATTCAACGAGTAAGAAATTTACCAAATTACCCTTCGGAATTATAAAAGATGTTGGAATAATGGATAAAAAATACCCTTTCAAAACTTCTTCAGAAATGTAGCTCTTTCTTCTGAATTTAAATGAAAAGTAAGAGTGCTAAGGGTCAGTGTAGTGCCTTTTTCATTTCAACATGCTTCATTGATTGCTAGCTACCCACAACAATACCACACTTGGCTTTGCTGACCTCATGTGAGAACACCAAAATTACCTTCAGAAATGTGAAAATCTGAAGCTATCGCATTCTATTTATGTCCAAAGAGTGTGACACCAGCATCTCACACACACACACACATACACACACACTTACACTTAATCAAGGTTGGAAGATGCATTTCGTGAATTAAAAAATTCAAGCACCTCTCTACTCTACCAGTGTCTCTACTTTGCCTGATTAAAATGATAGAGGGGCTGGAGGATGTTTGATCTCCGAATCAATTTACATTTAAGATTCAATTTTGCACCTGCAAGGCTTTGATTTTGAAATTTCAATGCCTTCCTTGGTCTTGCAAGGATGGAGATTAATCTCCACCAGCTGTTGATGGAAATGTTGTTTTTCATTTTTTTTTTACTTCCCCCTCACCACCGTGTGATGAGCTAAACCACTTTTAAAAACTTTTTTTTAACTTTAACTGAAACGAGTATTAACAAGATTTCATGTTTGTTTCCATCTGTGCTTTTAATGAGAAATATGCAGAAGGGATAAATATAATCACGCACATCTTCATTAGGAAGTATTCAGGTACTTTGACGAGTGGAAGGAAGTCTTTTCTTTGGAGGGGAAAACAGTGGGATGAAATCAATAATGAAAGTAGAGAAGAAGAGAGGAAATATGGATGCATGAAAAACAAACAACAGGACCCAAACACTAAATCATGGCTCACCGTCCTGACGTACGCCTTCGGCAGTGGGAAGTATCTGGTTTAGAGCATCGACAATTACTTATTGATCCATGAAAGAAAATTACACAGACCCTTTCTCCTGATTCCAGGCTCACAATATTAACATGTGTTTAACGTTTGCATGCTTTTTAATGAATTTGCTCTCAGGAGATGTTTCAAAAAGCTTTCATTTCGTTGTCCTCTACTTTCTCAATTAGGCTTCTCTCCATTTATCCGTGTTTTGAAGGATGATTCCTAAATAAACAAAGATGCACTTAATAAAGGACTAGGCAACTATTCTTAAACTTTGGGTCTTTTTTTAAATGTCAGAAGAGCTGAGCTCCACTCCTGGATTTACCTGAAGCCTGGGCTAAGTGGGGTTGTTAGGATAAGACACTGTTTTAGAAATGAAAAGTCGTAATTGTTCCTTAAATTGAATCTTTACAAATAAAATTCCATTTATCCATTATCTTAACTGCTTCATCGTCTTTATGGTTGCAGCTGGGGCCCATCTCCATCAGTGATCAGGCCAGAGGTGGGGGGACACCCTGGACAGTCCATCACAGGGACACACAGAGACAACCAGTCAAAAACTCACTCACACCTAAGAGCAATTTAAAGACTCCGAACAACCTAACATGCATGTTTTTGGTCTATGGGAGGAAACTGGAGTACCCAGAGAAAACCCACATATGCATGGGGTAACTCCACGTAGAAAGGTTGAAGCTGGGATTTGACCCTGAAACCTCTCGCTGCTAGGCAACAGTGCAGCTCTACAAACAAAATTTAAATATAAATTTGAAACAATAAAAAGTCAAGGTTCAACAGAGTGAATATTTATAGTTTAAGAAGCCTCTATAAAGACAAAGGATCTCAGAACTTAAATTGTACATTCATAGTATTTTCTATCAAAACCCGTCTTTCTCATAAAAAGGCGGTGTGTTGGAATATATACTATTACTATGTTTTTACAAAAAAATCTACATAGGGTTGGTTACAACTTAACAAGACTACATACATTTCCTGCTTTTCCTACACTAAAATACTTTAGAAAAACTACAGGTCTAGCTAATGCTGCTAGACAAACAAATCACATGTGCCTTTTGAAATAACACTTCCACCCTTGAGCCCCTTAATTGCACGTTCCCGACCAGTGGTGCAAGTGCTTTCTCAAATATGGATCTTGGCCCCACCCCTTTTGCACCCTTGATCCGCACTTTGCCGAACCCTACTTTGGTGCAGACTTCAGCAAAGAGTATTGCAATCCACTGCTGCGTGGGAATTTTGATACATTCAAGATCCACACTTGAGAATTAGAACACCCTACGCACTCACACCACTGGACGGGAACGTGCAATTAAGGGGCACAAGGGTAGAAGTGTGAGACTTCTACCCTTGTGACTAAGCAGTCTTGATTAAATGTTACCATTAATATTCAGAATGCTGGTGCCAGAAACTCATACAGTGGTTTGTATAGAAAATAATAATTTATTTATAATTTAATAAATATAATTTAATTATGTTTTAATTATAATAATTAAATTTGATCAGGTTTTTAATTGTGTTTCGATTCAGGTGTTATGATTATGGGGGCATGACAGAAAATAACCATTCCTTTAAACCATTTTTGACCAACTGTAAGGCAGTGAAAAGAGAAAAATGGGAGAAAAGAGGATATATATACAGATAAATGAATACATTGATGATGAGTTTGCCATGATTGAGTCACAGCTCACAGATTGTAAACAGTTTGTCCCTTTAAATGCATTCTGGCATCTTGGGACTCTTAAGTGTTTTATGTATTACCCATAAGTGTTTGTATGGAAGGACATCAGTAACAGATTAGAACAATAAGAAATCCTCAGTCATTTTACAAGCACTTCAGTATTTATATCTAAATGAGAATATAAGGGGAAAAAGGCATTGTTACAGTTCCAGAAGTTATTTTAGATAGAATGAAGCCATCTGAAGATTAGATTGACATTTAGTTATTTAGTTATAGTTATATATGACACCTACAGTATTGCTGCAAATGTTTTTTTAATTAATAAATATAAAACTAGACTTATATTTTAAAAGCTACAAACAAGATTTAGTGTAGTGCTCAAATTTGTAGAAGATCAAACACTGATTTATTCAAACAGCTCACAGACTGTAAACAGTATCTATGTCACTGTTTTGTCTTTTTGAAAGGAAAAAACCAACAACCCCCCAGCTGGCTGAGAATGAAATCTGTTTCAGTGTTACCATCCTTCCAACAAGATTGAGACAAATCTGTGCTCAATGTTTCTGAAACTGAGGGAACGGATTCTAATGGCCTAACCCTAACCTCGACCAGGCTTCTTAAAAATTCAAAAAGAAGATAGAAATGACCTTAACTTAGAATGTCTCCTTGTCTTGGGTTAATACTAACCTACAGTCCAGTGTGTAAAATGTTCACTGGCCAACCTCTGAATTTCACCTTGAGGAGCTGAACATTGACAATGAGGTCAATTGGTGTTGGCCAAACTTGAAATCAATTTGTGATGTCACAAACGGGGACTTTTTGAAACGGCTTGTTTTAGGCCACAAATCTTAAAACCAAACATTCATGGAAAACATATGGACAGATTTTTTTCATGTATGGAGTGTTTATAGAGGTAGTAGAGACCCACATGGCAGCACAAAATGATGCAAAAGAAGAGTTTTGGATCAAATGTCCCCTTTAAGTCTACGATACAATTAGCTTTCTATTGAAATACCTTTTATCTAACCATTGGTTGTTGGGATGCTTCGAAATGGAACAAATTGGCTTTGTGATTAAAATGTTGGCTGATGCTATGATCTAAATCATACCTCAGTTTCTTTTTGTAGTAGTTACATCCTTCATTTTGTTAATATTGGATATAAATTTAAAGTTGAGGGTACACAACTTTACTTTTTGTAGTATTTGCAACGAGAAAAAGGTTCTGTTACAGTTCAATATAACATACTGTGTAATAATAAATATGACGACATGGTGCTAATAAAGTTTTGCAAACTTCCATATTGTTGGAAATCAAAGAAAACAAGGACAGCCTTATAGCCTATAGAGGACGTGATGAAGTTTTAGATCTCACAAAGTTCTTAATGAAACTTCAGTCCCCTTCCAACAAAGTCCAACCATGTGACCCAGGGTTGAGTTCATTAACAACCCAAACCCTCGTCTTCCTCGTCTTTTCTGCTGATGTAGGCAAAAGAAGGATTCCTCATGGGAGAAAGAGGGAGACTGTCAAGGATGAGAGGGAGTGTCAGTCTGCCAAGATCAATAAATGAATCAAAACCCACTGCTGATGTTTCACTCTTCACTACCCCTCTCTTATGAATTCACTGTCGTTTCCTCTGTCAAGTCCTTCTTCATTTGATGTTGCAGAAAGCACCAAGAAAAAATGCTGACAAACAGTTGTTTTGGCAATTCCGCCATTTTTTTTCCACTGGATCCAAGACGGGAAACTGCAACCTCCAGCAACCCTTAAACACTTTGTCTCGTCTCCACACCTTGAGCGGTAGAGTAGCGTGGTCCCAAATTCCAATGAAATCACTCGTCTTACTTTACAAAGTTTCACCTTCAAACTTTCCATTTCATGAGCTCCTTCAAGTGTCCTCCTACACGAGGAGCTCACGGAAATAATCAATGTCTCTTTTTACAAGTTTTTGCCCGTACTGCATATTTATTGTTTGTCCTGATGTAAAACAAAAAAAAGTTCCAGCTTTTGTTCTGTTTGAGGACAAATGAAGACACATCTGGGGAGTCGTTAACAATACAGAAAAGAACTGAATGCCACATAGCTGTGACGGAAAACAAAAAGCCTGATCCACACCTACTTTACAACCAGCTAGAATGGCATAAATATAGACTCGGGCCATTGTTGCCATGCCGCTGTTGTCAGTACCGTTTGAAAAAAAATTAATACTCGGCTCTAAGCCCAAGGTGTGTGTGGGAGACCGTCACAATGCTTGATCTGATTCTCTTCGGGGGAAACAACCGGTTCCAGAGCTACAATCCAGAGCTTCTCCCACCCAACCATTCAGACGACGCTTGATGGTTTGACAGAAGTGCAATAACAGAGAGTCTACTTTTCAAACTCAAATTGAATTTGTGTAGAGATAAGCAAAACAGGGCGGTGGGTCCAGGGACAAATAACTTTACTCTGTCAGTTGCTCTTGGCGAGGCTGAATTCATTTGAATCCATTAGAGAGGACCACACTTTTTATTTGTCTTGTTTTAGCGTTTACGCAGCGACAACTGAACTTATCAAAGGGCCTTAAAACAATCGGATGCTCTCAGTAGAAAACGACTTTAGCAAACTCTCTGTAAAGTGCGTCTAAATCAGAACACATCAACATTTGATGTTTGTCACATGCAGATGAATAAAAACGTGCCTTTTTTTTGCAAAAGTAGATTATTTTTTATTCAGCTTCAAAGAAATGTCTAGCATGTTTAGAAGGTTGAGAAGGCAAGCTTAAAATTTGATTTTTTCTTAAAATAGCAAGTCATTTATCTCTTTTGCTTGAGCTAACTGATCTCAAATTTTTCATTGTTTTAAGAAATCTTTTCCTAAAATTTTATTTATCTCACTCTAATGAGCTTTTTGGTCTTTATCTTAGTTTATCTTAGTAGTAGCACAAGAGAATTTATTAGACTCATTATGTCTAGAATATTGTTTTGTTAAAATATCAGGTAAATGTATAAAAAACATGTTTTGTGAGAAAATGAATCAATTTCAAATTACGTCCAGGGTGTACCCTGCCTGCATGCCTGAAGACTCCTGGATAGGCACCAGCCCCCCGCAGCCCTGCATGGATAAGTGGGTATAGACAATGGGTGCATGGACTAATATTAATGACAAAATGCTATAAAGACCTGAATCAAATAAAACTCAAAAAACTGTAAAGCTTCTTAACAAAATAAAAGCCTTTATTTGAGAAACGTGATATTTTCTTGTGACTTTTAGCCAAACTCATGACATAAAATTGCTTTTGTTTCACCTTTTACCTCTTCATGTTGTTGCATTTATACATTCCAACTTGGCCCCTTCTAGGGTTCTTCAACCCCCAAAGGTGCTTTACAACACAACCAGTCATTCTCCTATTCACACACACACACACACTAGTGGTGATGAGCTACAGTGTAGCCACAGCTGCCCTGTCACACACTGACAGAAGAGAGGCTGCCGAGCACTGGCGGCATGGACCCTCCGACCACCACCAGCAGGCAAGGAGGGGTAAGTGTCTTGCCCAAGGACACAACTGCAACAGATGGGGCTTGAACCTGCAACCCTCCAGTTATGGGGCTCGCACTTAACTCCTCCACCACCATTGCCCAGTATAATGATCTGCTCCAATGTTGGACAGCTTCTCTTCCTCTGGAGGAAAAAAGAGGATTCATCTTAATCAGCTCTTTTGTTGTTGTTGTTTCTTTTTGTTTTAAAGAAGTGTGAAAAGCACAAAACATTTGTAAGAAAAAACTATAAGCACACAATGTCTAGTTTTGGACACAGCAGATAGATTAGAGAGCTATAACCACAGATCTCTACCCACATTTTATGATTCCCTGACTTGTACACAACTGTTGCCACATTGTAGTTTATATTTCACTGTTGGATGCTTCAGGCACGGCTCCGATTTCATCTTCTGACCCCGTCACAGGATCAGATGAGGCCTACACTGTTGTCAACATGAGCTTCATCTCTACCAATCATCTTGTTTTTGACAGACAAACCGGCCTCCGTTGAGATTAATCTTCCACAATTTGACCGTGGATCATACATGCCACGGTTAGTCCAGGATGAAACACTGCAATCTTGCTCCTGTCAAGAAAAATGACAATTCACCTTTTGAAATTCTTTTTCAGGGGCAACAGAACCACAAAACCTCCTTGCTGTGCCAAAATCTTTGCCTCTACCTTTGGGACGCAGGGGTCCACGCGTGCTATAAGCTGTCGCTTTGATGGTGCCCAGGGCACTCTGTGGGACCGCAGATCCACAATGCTTTGCACAGAGTTGTCACTCTGTCAGAAAAATGTACCACAGAGCCTTCATAAAATTCCGCCCTGCGCCATCCTGCTCATGTTTGCCATCAGATGCGGTTCACCTCACACAGCTTGTGAAACACGGTAAATGGAAAACAGGGGTTGACGTCCAGGTCAAAGGTGAGGATGTGGAAGTCTTCGTCTGGACCCGAGACAAGTTCCGCGTCTGTACAGAGCTTCCTCTTAATTTAAAGCTCTCATTCACTCAGTTTGTTTCAATCCATTTTATTGTGGTCTCTAGTAGTGAGTCATTCTATGTGGGGAAAAAAAGCTCTGGTGCTCCTGTTTCAGGAAGTAGAAGTTAGCTGGAGGAAAGATGAGCAAAAAACTGCAGGATTTGGAGTCTTACTCATTAATATTCATGATATTCAGACATCTCTCCTCTGATTGGCTAACAGCAACATGACTCTACTACTGACTCTGTTTACTCTGCAACGTTGATGTTTCATCTCCACAAATAACACACGCCTGGAGGAGTTCTGCTTTGTGGTGGAGTTGCTAATGCTAACGGTTAGCTTCTACTAGTTGAGACGTTCTCTGCTGTTTCCTGGACGCTAAACCAACAACAGCCTTCCCCGTCGTGAGTCAAGATGGGACAAGACAAGCTGTGAAGCGAAGCGTCTCTCCGATCTCCGTGAGAAAGGAAGTGTGTGTGTGAGGGTGTGAATGGACAGAGCCGATGGAGCACATTTCTTCCAATCTCTGGACTAGCCTCGCCACATCTGCCACCAAGGCTACTGTAGGTGCCAGTTCTCACAAAGCTATATTGACAGAGTTCAGTTCAGATTTTTCACTGAACATAATATGGGAGGATGGCAAGAAAGAGGGATAAAATATGCAAGTTTCCTGGCCAAAACAGGAGACCTGACAGCCATCATTGCAAATTTACATTGTGACATAGATGTGTGTGGCTTTTTCTGACCAGCGCATTCTCCCGTCTATTTTCTTTCGGCGGCTATTGCAGGAAATAGGGGTAGAAGCCTATTTCCACATCCAGCCTGCATGTGAAACTCAGAGTGACCCGTCAAATTTTAAAAATAATTCTCTGTGAACTTGCTCTTTAATTTACCTGTAACTGCAGCGTGATGGAAGGCTGTAAGAGCAAAAAATAAACAGAAAAAGAGAAATAAAAATATTAGGAGACACGAAGCAGAAGCAGAACGATAAACCCCGTAAAGAAGAGAGAACCTCACCTCTCGGTGCTGCAGCGCACACCGCCAGATTCCTCACCCGGGGACTGTGGAGCACTTAACTCCATGCAGTTGTGATTTCTCCAATTACGGGTGACAGCTCCCCCAATCCGCGTGGGAGGTGGATCACCTCTGGAAGTGCCAGGCAGAATACGAACCGCAGCACTACATTAATAATTCACCGGAGGTACATTCATATTCAGCCTAAGCGCAGCAGTTTGGGGCCCATTAGTGATAAAGGCGAGCAGACGCTCCCTTATACCTTTCAACTTGATGTTCAGTCGCAGGTAGAAAGCCCATGTGTTTGATTTTTTACGAGCTGAAAAGCTTTCATTTCATTGCCTCGCACTAGGGCAGCCACTTGAACAAACTTTATAAATGTTTATAAGATTGCAGGCTGATGCCGTACTTTTAAACAGCTGCTGAGAAGTTTGTTTTAATCTGGAAGTTTGATTTAAGACACTAAAAATGCATCTGAATATAAATTTAATGCAAAAAGAATCTTTTATAGATTAGTTGCTTTTCAATTGGTGGAGTTTGCAAAGGCATATGGGATACACGACAACAAAGTCTGAAAGACTCCCTGAAGCATATTGTCCGTTGGTGGTGATAACTGCCATCCATGCCAAATGGCAGCAGTGCTGAGCGAGTATGTGGTGTACCACACCAACTGCCTCGTCTCAGCAGGCTGCAGCACACATTTCTATTCCCCGAAAGAAAAAAAACACCCTTTCTCCAAAGGGGAGAGTAAAAAGTAGATAAAAAGAAAACAATACAGGCTCAGCTTTGAAAGTAGACTCAATATTTATGCATAGATATAAAAAATGTAATTATAGGAGTGCTGGTAAATTTGACCTGTAGGAAAATAAATTCAGAGTTAAGAGCAACGTTTTGCAGAAATTTGTAGATCTGAGCTTTTCTGAGATCTTGAGTTTTTCTCCTTAAACACAAAACTTTGTCTTCAGAAATTACACTGAAAAATGATGATCAAGTATTGTCTCACCTGTTGGAGACAGCTCTTTGAAGTACTTTAGTTTGGAGGAATACAGATCAGTTCTGAGCAGATTGATGAGCTAACAGCTAGTTCAGTTTGGGTTTAGTTTGATTACTCTCATCTTAAAGGCACACGTAGTAGTTTTAGCTTGTTTTTAGCACCCCCTAGTGTCTGTTAGTGAAAGCAAAAGTAAAACTTATCCCCTCGCTGTGCGTTTGTCTTTTTAACACCTGCTGAAATGTCTCCTCAGCCTTCATTAGTGTCTACAGGAGCGGTTCATCACTAAATCAAACAAATCAGCTGTGTTCATGATCTAAAACATGCAGGAAACATGCTGGAAGCAGACTGCAGCACCAGGCATGTCAGCTCCACTTTATTAAGTCCAACAGGGACCGGACCGCCACTCTGAAGTTGCAAATGCAGTATTCTGGCCACAGAGGGCGGTGGGGGTCTGAGTGACATTTCATTAACCCTGTAAAGGGTCATTTTAGCACATATTGGCTCAAGAAAATTATTTAAAAATATGAAAAAGTTGCATAGTATGACTTTAACAAAAATTTCACTGATCAACTTACATATGCAGACACTTAGCACCGATATGCTACTAGTATTCTAATGTATGGTTTGGAAAGTTAAAACAATAAAGAAATAACACTTTGTCATCTTTAAATCCTCACAGGACCTCGTGCGTATCACATAAATTCACATAGCTATTCTTGATGTGTAGAACCTAGAAACATAAAAAACAAACAATAATTTGAGAAGCTAATAATCAATAATTGTTAAGAAAAAAACTAATATGAAAAAAATTTAATGGAAGAAATTTAAATTTGTAAATACAAACATTGTTGGTCTGAGTAAAAACAACAGGTCTAAAATAATCAGATTAAAATATTAGGGAGGTCCGATATTATTAGCCGATATTGGCCTTAAAATGTAATATCGGAAAATATCGGTATCGGTATTTACTCCTATAGTGACCCAATAACTACATTATAACATTTTCTTTTTCAGCCAAACCGTGTTCTGTTTACACCTCTGATAATATCCTGGAGATTCATGCAATGCATTGTGGGTAACGTGTGAAAACAGTGCATGTTGATCATTGCAGGAAGTGCTCCAGGCTGCACTAGATGTACTATAGCTAGCTGCTGCCATAGATGTCTGTGTTTGCAAAGAGCCATAGAATTCTATGTGAATGAAACACTGATAGTGATCTTTAGGAGGTTTGATGCAGCAGTTTTACAAAAATGTTTCATCTGTTTAAATGAGGTCTCACTAGGTATTTAAATAAAACATAACAAAATGGTTTATTTATAATCCACTAACTGTAAGAAGAACTTTTATTATTTTTGTGCTTTGTATTTTTTAACCACAATCCTAATAGCTAGGTAATAAAAGCAACCCCTGCTGCTTTGCTAAGTGAGGAGTACGGATTCTCCTGCACAAATTACTTCTGCTGCAGGTACAAATCACTTTATAGCCCAATAAATGTACCATTTAGCGTGAATATTTTGAGAAGATTAATAGTGAATAGCAGCACCTCACAGAGCTGTTTGAGCACATGAAGGCTGGTAAAAAGAATCATTACTAAGTTTAAAGGAGAGGGGTGACATTCGGCTGTCAGCAGGTGAGTGCGAGCTCCGTGAAAGCCTTATGACCTTTTCACACAAAGCCCTGCTCTCCACTTAGAAAGGAGTGAAAAGGGGGTGAAGAAATTGCGCAGAGACGAAAAACTATTTCATTTAAGATTATGAACCCTCGTATCAATGGTGGCTGCACAGCGACACCTGATTCTTAATAACACGATTTCTTCAAAGGCATTCAGCAAATCACAGAGCATTTCCATTTCAAAAGGAGAAAAAATTGCTTTCATTTCACTCGCTCAGTATTTCCTCTCTTCTAAAGGTGACTTTTATTTCTGAGTGTTTTTTTAAGAGTTTACCTTTAAGTAGGTTTGTCACCGAGTGATGTCACATCAGAATATGTTTAGGACCGTCTCTGGAAATGTCCTTGGGAATCATAGCAAAAGCGGTGACACAAATTGGTGGGTTTTTCATAAAAGAGTAGCGGTGCAAACAATTTTTTTTATTTTTTGGGAGAAGAAATTCAAGGAGAGGCGTGTGCTGACATGGTCTTATGTCAAAGTAGAAGCGTTTTTTAGGAAACTTTTAGAAAAAAAAGTCAATCTTGACCGTTCTGTTTGATCTGGCAAAGCTCATTCAACAGTCATATGTCACCTGCAGCCACTTCCTGCGTACGTCTGTTCTTTACCTCGGTGTACAAAACATCTGTACAGATTACACGCCAGCTCCCCGAGCCCGTGCCAATCGCCACATCTGAATTCCCAAAGCACTCAGAAACAAGAAGCGTCACAGGTTCTGAGCACACCTCCTATGATTGCTTAAGGTTGAATAAGGTGTTAAAAGAGAGGGGGAGAAAAGAAGGGAACACATTCAAAAGAGTAATTAATCATCTTAATCACATGGCTGCGATGCTCCACTTTGGTATTTGCTTCAAACGCCGTGAGCGGTTCATCAAAGCCAGCCATGTAGGTAATGACTTCCTCAGTGCCTTAACACCCTTCTTAAATTTGCATTTAGATCGCAAAGATGGATCCAAGCAAGCTTTTCATAATATCCATTCAGCCCTCTCTAAAGAGGCAGTCGTGCAGCATGCCACGCTGTGTGGACACATGGTGTGATACAAAAAAGTAAGTATCAAAATGCCAATTGATTTGTACCAGCCATTACCTGTTTCATCGAGTGCAGAATGAAGAATCTGTTGTACCTGCAGGGAAGCTGGTGAACATTTTGATCCCCAAAATATGAGCCTGTATGTCGGTAATGTTCTAGCAGTGGCTTTGCACACGGTGAAACCATGCTGGAGTCTTTGTTCTCCTTTGGGTTTCCTGAGATGCTCAGGTGTGAGCTGCCAACTGGGCTTCCTGCGGTTTCCTCTGTGTGCCTCAGCAGACAGGTGGAGCGTGATAGCTGCCATTGAGAGTTGTGCACTCCAGGTTTAAAAGAGGTGCTTTGAATACAACCTAGGTTTTCTTTTTCGTGTCCAAATGACTCCTCCTGAGTTTGAAATTTTAACTTAAGGGACGGAGTTATTTTTAAATCTGAAGGGAATCACAGGAGATGACTGGTAAGAATTTTTGAGGCAAAATTACATTTTTTTATTTTTTAATCAGGAAAATTCATTCAAGTGGAGGGGGTGGGGCTTAAAATGTGTTCTGAAGCCAACCACTAGGGGGACACACTGGTCCCTCACGGCTTCAGACTCCCAGTAACATTCCTCCATCTTGTTATTTTTTATGTTGGCTCTGGAAACAAGGGGAAAAGGCCCACTTTAAAAGTTTTCAATGTGTGCAGTACCTTGCTGCTGTTTGCACAAATAAACACTTTACATATTTCTAATAGATTTAGTTGTAATAGACCTGCTGCTCTCTTTTTTTATCTCATAAAAATGCCAATGGGCATAGCTCCTAAATGGAATGGAGCCCCTATTAAAACATCCGTGCCTTTTCTACTTTTTCAAGTCAAAATGTCTGCCATGGAATACTTTCAAATGCACCATCATTGTGTGGGTCAGCAGCAGTGTTGGGCAAGTTACTTCAAAACTGTAATGCATTATTTATTACTTGTTACTCTCATTTTAAAGTAATTCGTTGCATTACAATATTACTGATTTTAAAATGTAAGGCATTACATTACTTTAAGTTACTTTCACCAAAATAATATGGATTTGGGAATCTAAATGTAGCTCATGACGCTCAGGTAGCTCATCACACATCCAGTGGAAGGTGATGTGGTATCTGACTGGGCTAGGGGTTGTGGTTTAAACAGTCAGATATAACAACAGTTCTTTAGGTGGAGCACACAAAGTGCATTTGACTACAATGTTCTTCATATCCTTATTCTTCACAAACTTAAAGTAACTGGCGTATGCCCATATGTTCTATCGAACGTTAGATCAGCTGCAGGTTCACTCATCGCTGCTCTGTCTGACTACAGGAAGTGAAACATTTGCGTGGACGTTTCTCTTCTGCTGATCTTGTGTAGCCTAGAAATCTAGCCAGGCAGAAACAAAAAGATTTTGAGCAGGCAGAAACAAAAAGATTTTGCAGGGCTGGATTACGATTCCCCCATGGCATGAAAGTGCCCAAAGCTGGCCAGGACCCCCAGAAAATTATTTTTTATTAAATAAATGCAACAACATATTCCATGCTGCCATCTTAAATGAATTGATTGTGGGGAGCGGGGGTGTGGGGGAAGGGGGTGGATCCACCCTGTATTTTGCCTTGGTCCCCAAATGCCTGGATACGGCCCTGGGTGTGGACCTGAGTTTTGACATTGATCTGAATTTTATGAAATAAATAAATATTACATGCTTATAAATTATTGCTTTATATTGTTAAAAAATTGTAGTGGGTAAAAATCTACCTACTTTTTCCTTTTCAAGAACTTTATTTAGTTTTCTCGTTTTTTATTTGACTATTTTCCTGTCTGTCTCTTATCTTCCTGTATCTCCTTTCAATCTTCCAGAAAAACAGCTTCCTGGATTTCCTACTTTTTCACATTTTAAACTAATCAGTTCAGAGCTCCACCACAGAAATAGCGGAAGGTGCACTGTGCGCCCACTGCAGTGAGGTGATGTCACCGGGGCACAAATGAGCTCCGCTGGGGGAGCGCGTGTTAATTGTTTTCTTTTGGTGGCGTGACTTTGAGAATGTTACTGAGGTCGCGGTGCGCGCGCGAACTCTCTGCTCAAAAGATGTCCTGGTGCGCTGCGAGTTCATATAAGTAATGTAATATCAAAACTGGACCATTTTTCAGGCTCCCATGTAATTAGAACCCTGAAGAAAAACCACTAATTGATTCCTGATTAAAAATGCTTTGTAATGCGCATGTACCGAGTAAAATACTACTGATTTATTTTCTGTAATACCTTACATTACCGCGTTACAGCAAAAAGCAATGCATTACAGTAATTAATTACTTTTGTAACTCATTACTCCCAACACTGGTGAGTAGGCATGACTTTCAGCCTTGTATCCCAAAGGCAGACACTCTTACAGGAAGTACAACACAAGGCCTGTTAATGGGTTAAAAGTGGCTTCACTTTGTATAACCAAAATAAATGGAGATACTTTATCCAGTACTTTACTTCTGGACCAGCTAACAGCTCGAAAGTGAGTTGTTGTCACCTAAAAACTCAAATTTCAGTCACAAGAGTTTACATTTCATAGTTTTATTTACATGCATTTAAGTGGTTATTTGCTGTGTAAATTGGTGTCTGTAGCACTTCTGCTTATATAACTTTTTTGTTTTCTTCTTGTCCAACATGAGTGTTAGCAGTAGCTAGAGCTAGTATTAGTAGTTGCTCAGTTTAGCATTGTTCTGCGATTAGCATCACAGCCACCAATGTTTATATATTGCTGACATTGAAGGGGGTTGGGACGTGCAAGTTTAAGGTAACGAAACATTTCTCCATGGCCAATACAAAAGTACTAGTTAGCATAGGAAAGCCGGTCAACACTGCTGAAAAAAAATGTTGTGTTTTGGGACTGGTATGCTGGCCCAGCATGCAATGCTACTCCAGCATGGGATGTTGGTGATTGGATGCTGGACCAGCATGCTAGACCAGCATCCCATCCTGGATCAGCAATGTTGGACTACCATCTTGGACCAAACCAGCTAAACCAGCACCAAAACACAATATATGCTGGTCTATCCTGTTTTTTTTCAGCAGGGGGAGATGGCATAGACTTTTTGGTATGGTACATTGGACACTCCATGCTGCCTATACTATAAAACAAAGTAAATGTGGCTTTGAATTTCTAGCTAAATTTACATATGACTAAATTATAGAAATGAACCATTGGTAGTAAATATAATTTATGAATAACAATTAGCTTTGCCTTGTTTTGATCACTTCCTCTCATGCTATTATAAGAAATCTATGTTTCTTTTAAAACTGTCTGTTACTTTTGAGGTAAGGCCTGAACAATGCACAAGCATGCACTTCAACCTCTGAGTGGTTTCGAAAATTGTTCCCAATGAACTGCATTCAAACCTCCCTATACTTTAGGATTTGCATTTGACAGTCTTATGATAAGAAGTGCAGCGCCTGAGTCACTACTGTCCTCGGTGTGATTTAGCCACTCCATTTGCATAGGTTAATTTCAAACAGCACCTCAAATTAGGCTTGAAAGGATAATTACTTAATCTTCCCTCTCCTCTCCCCTTCGCCACCCCCCTCCCACCTCACCACTGTATCCATTTTCCACCCAGGTTATGTAAATGTATCTTCCGACATCTACTTTCTCAGGCATCTGTTTTTTTGTGCATAGGGGCCAATCTATTTTCTCTGGTTTCTCACCCTCATAATATTGATTGGACACTTCTTTAATTCACTCCCACTCATGTACTCTTGAGTAAATTGCCTACACAAACCAGATAATTTTCACAATACACCTGAAGCCATCATGACCAATTTGACAGCAGGAGGGCACATTCATTTAGATTCAGTCATGAACATACTGAGTACTCACAGTAAAGGGCAGCGGGCATGTCAACTCAGCTGTGGTCACTGACGGTAATTATTTTAGACCAATAGTCGTGTAGCATTAAGATACAGTTTTCCTCTCCGGAGACTAAAAATGAGGAATAAAGACAAAGCTGTCTTACAAGCTCAGACTGTAAGGAAAAATGGGGCAAAAAATACAGAGGTGCAAATATTTTATACTGTACTAATGACATCGCATTAGTGTTGTTTTGATTCTGTCATGACACTAGCAAGTTTTCGTGCACCTCCGAAACACCCAGGAACCAGAAAGTTTTAAAGTAATAGTTTCTGTTGAAAGGTTATGAACTATTAATATTTTACTTGGTATAGATAGCTCTTTAAATTACCTCTGTTCATAGAAAATAGGTTAGTTATGATCAGAAACACAAGGTAGTTAGTTAACTCAGCTGGTTAAATCAGAAGGGTTTTATTGCCATATGTGCAAGAAATCAGGATTAAATTAGGAAATTGCTGCGGTACTTGGTGCAAAAAAGAAATAAATGATAAGCAAAAATAAGAAATAAGCACAATAAAATAATAGTAATATAGGGAGGCAATAATTAGAGAAATGGCTACTATACACAAGACAGTGTAGGTACTGGTCAGAACAAATCAGTTCAGGTGCAAACACAACACAGGGTCAAGTGATTGAAACAGAGCAACTGGAGTGGGCAGTCCTAGGATTGTCATTTATGAGTCCAACTGCAGAGAGGAAGAAACTGTACTTGTGGCGAGAGGTTCTGGTCCAAATGGATCGGAGCCTTCTGCCAGATGGGAGCGAGTCGAAGAGACAGTGTTCAGGGTGAGACGGGACCAGTCTGGATTATTGTCACCTTAAAACAGCTCCAGTATAAAAGAAGTTAGAAGTTAATGCAACGGCTTTTACGCTGTCAAAATATTTGCATCTGGTGGTTAAGTAACTAAAGTAGTTCCTCAGGGTTCAGTTCTGGGGACATTCCTATTTGTTCTATTCATCAAGATTCTGAACCAAGGAGTGTCAAACCATTATTTTTTCATGCAGATGATACTGTAATGTACTCTGCATCTATACCTCATCAGGCCCTTTCTCAGCGCCAATGATGGATGTTGTCTTCAGTGCACTGTCTACAATTCTAAACTAGCTTTAAATGCTAATAAACAAAAGGAATAATGTAATTTAACTTGAAATCTAAATTTTCCATAACTCACCACTTTGCAGGGTTCAGAGGTTGTGTTTGTGTCTAGTTACTCAGGAATTCTGATTGATGATTTTGTCTTCCAATTCTCACATCCAGCAGCTAGAGGTAAAAACTTGGTTTCTTCTTCAGAATCAAGTTTTAATTTGCATTTGGGTGCCCCTTCTCTGTGCTGCTGTAGCTCTTGTATTTGTTTGTTTTTTTGTTTACCTATTTGTTTTTATGTTGTCAAATGTTCTCATAGCACAAATGACACGGGGAAGTGGTTTGAATCAGTTTTAAATCTAACCCTATGTTAGATGTTCGACTAATGCCACTCTCCAGTGACTCTCCAGTGGACAGCCACTGATGTTTCTTCATTAGTGACAGTTTTCATGCGTCCACATTTTGGCAAATCCAACACTGAACCAGTTTCACGAAACTTAGCAAGCAGTTTGCTAACTGTAGCATGGGAGATGGGTGGTCTCGTAGGGTGTCTTGCATTGAAATCTGCTGCGATGACCCGGTTACTGCGTTCACCAGATATCAACACAATTTTGATCCGCTCCTCACATGTTAACCTCTTCGACATGTTACTGGCTGTGAAAAAAGAGAAACTTGTAAATAACTCATGAAAGACTAAAGTTACGTTAAAACCAAGCTTTTACAACCAATAGTGACTACGTTTTGTCCTTGGCTTGGATCACATTTTTAATTTTCAACCCTTAAAGACTGACTTTCACACCTTGCAATGAATCCAGTGGGAATTTGATGATCTTTTTAATGGAATGCAAAACTGAGGACAATGTAGGATCTATCAAGCAGTGCTTGTGTAAACTGCTATTAAACTTTTTAGACTAGGGTTGCTCTAACATATTATTTGTTCAAAATCTTTTTGCAGAACCCAACTTCAGCACATCTAAACCATGCCTTTAAGTCTGACATGAGTTCTCTCGCTCTCTGACAACACAAATTTAAGCTTTGAGGAAGGTTGAGCAGACTTCCTGATAGCTAAAACCACAGCTGCACTTTAAATATGTAACAGTTTGATGGTTGACTGAAGGGCACAAACTTTACAACCTTTACACTAACAGAGAATGTCAGAAAGAAAGTGCTGTACATTCAGCTGTACAAGCACAAGGTGTTGTTAATTAAAGATGATTTCTTTTTCATTTTTTACAAAGTTTTTTGTCTTAAACTGCGATTATTCTTGATTAACTACACAAAAGCATGCAATTACCTTCAATTTAAGATGTTATTTGGTTAATCGTTATAGTTTTTTAGTGGTTAAACAGAAAAATGCTTGTGATCATTCAGTAACGAGCTCATCACTGGCCTTCAGAAGAGCTGAAAGTCCAAAAAACAAGCCTCGTTTTCTCGCTGTTCACACAATTTCTTCAAACATCGGTCTAGACTAAAGAGAGATGAAGCGCTTGCGCATTTGGCTAGCCTCCCAAAGAGCTGCTTTTTCACTCTGTTTAGCAACCATTAATTTTATCATTTAATAACTTCCAGAGCTCTTCAAAGTCCACTTATTATGCTAAATCAATAGACTGCCCTGCAAGTCTTCTTTCTTTTTTAACAAATGAACGCTCCAGTTACGTTTTGGATCTTTACAGCTCTCCAAGCCAACAAATGAGGTAGATAGAATGAAAATGTTGGACAAAGAAGGATTACACCGCTGTCTGTTTCAGGCCAGGAACATAAGTCAGCGGTTTAGCAGGTAGATAATGAGCATGGTGCAGCTCTCTCTCTAACAGTGTCATTGCCAGCTTCATATACAGTAAATCTAATGGTTTACCACATCTGTCCCAACTCACACAAACACATCGTGCTTTGGTCAAACATTGAAATAAGTTTCACAAAAGAATCATTAGAAACCATTTCAACTTGCTACTATCTTTCAACGAGCCACAATGATGGCTGTGCCTACAATATGGATGGACAGCCCATTCCGGGGAGTGTATTGCATGTTGAAACGCCACTTAGTCCCAGGAGGGTGCCGCTTCCTGTGCCACATGCTCAATCCACCTCACAATCAGAGTTTCGCTCGTCCAGACACAGAGCGCAGGTGGTCCAAACAAAGCTCTTCATCAGGAGACAAGATGGAACCCCAACTGGAAAAGACCAGGGCCGGAGCCAGAATGGGCCTGTGTGCCCAGAGAACAGCAACAGTCATTTTAATTCCTGGGCATAATAATGTGTTTGTGTGAGGTGGAGAAAGGCTTCTGCATCATGTGATGCTGCCTTCTTCAGCAGGAGATTTCTATTTCAGTTGTTTTACATGGAACTTTATTTTGAAGGATATATTTCAAAACGTTTTTATTATTATTTTGGTGGGATGTTAATCAACTGTGCTGTATTGTAATTAAAATGTGTTTACAGTCCAGAAAATATTGACTTTTTATTTGAATTGGTGGAATTTAGATTTTAGATTAAAAAATATAAGTAGATCATGAAACATGGCATTTCAGAATAAAATTTAAATAATGGATTTCACAGCACCCTGCATTCATTGTCAGGTATGACATTCTGTTTTTACTACCAGAAATAAATAAAAGATGGTGTTGAGTACAAAACCCTCTCATTTAGCCACTTTCTGAACAATGTAAACTTGTGTATTCTTAGGAAGCTGAAAGTTTGCTCCAATATCAACGAGATAATGCATCTTGTTCAACGTACTCTTCCACTTTCCAGAATGCAAAGCACACTTGGCTTTGGCTCAAAAGTGCAACATAAATGTGGTAGTTGTGTCAGACTCACCTCTTCTTTCCACTGGATGTGAAAGCTTCGCAAAACAGCTGCAAAATGTACTAAGTGGCAATTAGCTGCCATTATAGTGGACGAGTTCCTTTCCACCTCAGCAAAGTGTAACGTTTTGGACCAGTCCCAGAAGTGAAGGGATGCTATCATTACGTTTTGAGTCTTTTTACGCGTTAGGCTTGCAAAACACGTAAAACTCTGCAGTTTAGATCAGGCCACACAGGAAGTCAAACACAAAAGCAGTATAAAGTATCCAGAAACTTTCAAAATAAAAGTCACGTTCAGCTGAACGTACGGCATTTCCCCCATAGCCGATGTAAACAGAACAAGAATAAGCACACATCTTTTTGGATACACGCAGTCGTTTTTCTCCTTTCTTGTTATTGCATTGACTTCTGAAATCACGCGTGGCGTTGCAATTCTCCCGTGATTTTGTGACTTTGCGGGACCAGTGGTGTGGAACAATTTCGCTCCCGTTTCACTTCTGAAACGCTCCCGGTTGAGAATGAGCTAGCGGGTAAAACGCTGCTATTACGTTACGCGCCGATTTCACGTCCAATGAAAAGAAGGGGTTAGGTTGATTCATGCTCAGTATAAATGAACCACACTAGAGTTTGTTTGGAACTTTTCCTCCATAGGGTATTGTATGGCTGTCTTGATCCACATCCCAGTCTGGCTACTGAAATCACATCTTTGCAAACAAACTGCACCAACTGAGAAAGTGGACCAAAAGTTGGATTTAAACCAACTAAACGCCACACCTGAAATTGCACATTATTGAAACTTAGACTTGTGTAATCAGTGCTATCAGCACCAGATTCATAGTTATGCACCTAGAAAGCATCCTATCATCTGAAATCCATCACTCAGCTGCTGTTTCTTGTGTCGTAGTTCATTCTGAAAACACATCTCATCTTGGTCAGAGGAAGGATAATGTACCAAAGTGTGATTAAACGTCCAGTTATCTTCTCCTAACTCAATAATGTGTGAGCTACATAGTGTAAATGCCATGACCCCAACTGTTGATTAAATATCCCACAATTCCCATGTACATATAATCTTTTCCCTCTCCCTCACCTACGGATCAATACAACAGCCATCAATAACTACCTGGCGAGTCGTGCCTTTATGAGTTCTTTTATTCACTTATAAAATTATGGATTTATTGTCAGACAATGTTTTGTTCATTGGCACCTCGCCACACACACACACGCACCTTAAATCCCCTTCTCTCTGTGACTGTAATTAAGGTAAACAGCGGTTTGTAATTGAAGATGGAAAAGACAGAGGTGGAAAATGAGGAAGGGTGAGAAATGCCTCAGCAAATGAAGAAAAATGCTCTTAAACAAAAGTTTGCAAAAAAAGAAAGGTAATCAATACCTAGTGATTTGGAGTGCTAATTCAAATGCAAATTCGCCGCGTCAGATGTCATAGCCCAGTGCGTGTGCTCACAAACTGAGGAGGAAAAAAGAAGCCGAGTGTGAAGGAGAAGACTGAAAATGGAAATATGGCGCTGGAAAAACAAGTGGTGCAACCACCAGGGTAATTAGTCAAACAGACCTTTTCTCCTCATCAAAGAGGGCCAGCGGCCATGACTCCGCTGCCACATTATCAGCCTTGCCTTTGTCCTCAGAGGTAAACAAGCAAGCTAAGGCCAGACAACATCAAATCTAAACTCCACAAATCCCTGCCTCTAACGAACAGAGAGCCAGGGGGCGACTCCTTCCAATCAGGTATGCGAACAGAGTCATTTAGAAGCAAACAACTTATTGAAGTAGATAAAATGGCTGCCGCGCTGAAAGCACTTTGTGTTTGCACTCAATTGGTTTAAATAGATGTGGTACCACGACCTAAGGATTTAAGATTGCCCACACGGAGCTTCAGCGAGGAGATACAAGTCAACCGAAACAAAGAAATTAAATGACAGAAAACAGGTTAATACTATTTTACTACGAGTGGCTGAGACGTAAAAGGTCACAGAAGGTGTTTATGATGAGATATTTCAGCTCGTTGGAACACTGTAAGGTCTACTCAGTGCTGACCCTCTCTTTGTCGCTTTAGCTTTACTAATGTCACACTTCAATAATAAAAACCACTGAATGAATACTTTATAGAAGTGTAAGCTTGGAGCTAAAAATGCAAACATGATTAGATAAGTTTCTGTTACAGGAGCAACAGGCCAAGGACTAAATGGTTAGCTAACTCTTGAAAAGTTCGTCATCTTTATTACAACAATTGAAAGACAGAAATTTGCCTTTTTTCACCATTAAGGTTCAAATCCAATAACAAATATTGATTTGGTTTTATTTAAAGAAAAACTACCTTAAATGAACAACTTCTGCAGGAAATAATACTGTTAGCATTCTGCCATTTATCACAAAGCGAGTGAATTTGCTTTATGCTGTTTGTAGTGAACAGGCACATTTTTCAAAGATGTACAAGATGTTATTTTTTAAAGATCAAATTAATCTCCTAAAGCCGGGGTGTACACTTCAGCTCCATCTCAAATTGTTCGACATCCTCGCAGAGCAAAGCTCACGAGTCATGTTCTCACACTGTAGCTACGACCCAGTGCTCGGATACGACCTGACTGCTATGTATGGTACAGGTCGGACCTAAAAACATGCTAAAAATAGTCGTTTAAACGCAAAACGTCTGACCTTTGAGTCCAAAAACCCAGAAGAGCCGGAAACTGTTGTGCTGTTTTTGGTGTCTTTTGTCCGTCAGGCTTGCCGTATTTGTAGGAGGACATGCAGGGGTTTATGGGAGTTGGAGGAGGAAGAAGAAAGAAAAGACGTAAACAATGTTTTGGGATTCATCTTATTTGACAAAGAGCAAACACGCTTTTTTGACAATCCTTGTCATGTGCAGAGAAAAGTGTAAAAATAAAAATGAACGACGTGTGTGGATACAGAAATAGCTGGGCAGACGAGTTGACGCATTTGCCGTGTGAGCGGTTCTGGTACAATTGGGTCTCAGTGCTGCTTCAACAGCGTGATACCCTCTCGAGGGACAAGCAAATTATCAAACATGTTAGATATTTGTGCAATCGCACGATTACTGATCGGTAACTAGTTGTGAAGTGTTAATGATGCACAACGCAAAACCCGCCCCGACCTCAAAGATTCTCGCATGAGAGGAAAATCGTCTCAAAACGGTCAAAAAACTGCACAGTGTACCCCCGGCTTAAGTAAAAGTTGGTTTGAGTGCTTTAGTTTTGTTAGCAAGCAGTTTGTTGCCTTTTAACCAAGCAAAGCCAGCGGTTTGTCCTTACATGCAGTACTCACTAAGCATTCTCCAAAATGTCTCACAAATGAGGACCCAATAAGTGACAGTGACAAATTAGCATCAGAAAGCCACAAATTTAAGCAATACATGTGCCCGTAAAGGAACTGCTGTTAGCTCATTTTTAGGCAATTCTTTCGGCCGAATGCTTTGTTGAATGGCATTTTTCGACAGATCGATCGATAAAGGTGGAATATGGAACATTTTAATAAAAAAGCTATATTTAAAAAAAAATAATTCCTCCACAGGGCGTTTAGAGGTGTGCAGAATGAAGGTACAGTTTTTCCTTTAAAAGCTATATTTAAAAAAAATAATCAAAAATGTATTTTGACGGGTTTGACACTGGGTTTATGTTTACATCCACCAGCCACTAGAGGGAACCGTTGCGGTAAAAGGTCCGCTCGGCAAGGCGAGGCTGGGACTGTGTAAAATGGCGGACTCGACAAGTCAAGCAGCTGGTTCTGAGCCCAGAAGATGTTCTAACGGTAAATACTTTGTAAAATAAAATTATTAGTAGAAATGAGTCCTTACCCTGTACGATTCATCACTGGACATGGTGCTGGCTGGTCACTTCACGTATCAGCATTGAACCAACACCCCGACGGCTGGAAAATTTGTTCTGTTGTTGCAATACCACCTCTAAACAGTGGATGTCGCCATAGTGTCTGTGTTCCACATTCAAAAATGTAATAAGATTTAAACTTGAAATTAAAATTATAATAAAAATTCAATTAAAGTTCTACTTCAGTAGTTTCCCATTAATTTCAATCAAATGAAAACAAAAAACAAAGTGGATTGCACTAGAATTTTAAAAATCAATCTGGAAATCTAAATTTTTTTCACATGGTCTTGCGAAGCTGTCATCTAGAGCCCTTTTTCTGGATTTGGCTTGTTCCTTTAGTCCTTACAGACCAAAAAACAGAGTTGCCAATATGTCAAGGCCGTGAGGCCACCAAGGGACTAAGCACAAGACTCCATCTCCATAAATTTCCCGGATGATGGCTCACGTAAGCACGGTTGTTAAAACTATAAATGAATTAAATTGGGAGGGGATGGATGGTAGATGAGTACAATGATGGATGGTGTTTTATAGAGGAGGTACACAACGTAGAGGAGCTGGTAGCAGGATGGGGATGCTGGTGGTGGTTGGATACACCGATACGCCCACGTGGATCTGTCCAGGGGATTGGGATCAGATACTTCATTTGAGCAAAGCCACGCTACATCAAAGACATTCAAATGAAGTAGTCTTCTGTTGCAAATTAAGCTCCAGGGGTGTTGGGAATGTGTGTGTATGTGTGTGTATCGAACTGTGTGGTTAAGAGGGGTGAAAGGGAGGCAAAGGAGAAATGGGGGGGAAGTCAAGGAAGGGAGAAGCTAAAAAAAAGGGTGTGTGTAGGCCTAAGCCTCTTTATTCCTATCAAAAAGATCTGAGTGGACATCTTTACCTGTCTGCACAAATCTCTATAAGATAGGAAAGATGTAAAGCACTTTGATGGTGACTTCTAAAGACACAACATGGAGATTTTACAGTGGAACAGCTTTGATCGGGAGATGAGGTTTCAACAAGGTTATCCATTCATTCCCGTCCGTGGATTTCTATGGAATCATTAACAAATTGAACCTTGCTTAAGTACTGCTTCAAAGCTCACGCCTCACTCACATAATTAGATTTTCCATTAAGCATATTTAAGTTGAGGTGGCGTTGAGAAAAGGCAGCCATTTGCCCAGATTTCTGCTGGTGTCCTTCCCACCTCCAGAACAGATTGATGAGCTTTTAATTGGTCAACTTAGACTCTTGCAAGGAGCCAGACTAAAGGTACGCTAAAAAGTGTAGGAATCATAAAAACTATTCATAAACTTTTATGATCAACGGGAAGCAAATCTTGACATAAAATTTCATATCTTCCTCCCCCAGAACAACCCTCGATCCCGCTCCGTTATGGAGGAGTTTGGATTCAAGTTTTTTTATATATATATATATATATTGGGGTAATATACCTGTCTCATCCAAGAAACTGGGCCATTTCATCATTAAAGCACTCCTTTCAGTGGCCCCTCAGTAATATGATCATATCCAAGGGAGGCGTTAAGCAGGGGGTAATCTGCCAAGGTGCTTTAACATTTTTGCTGAGTATGTGATACAAAATACGCCTCTACATTCTTTTTTTCCTTCCAAATGTGCACTAAATGGGCCAGTAATAAGTGTTTATAGAACGTAGGTACCTGACAGCGAGAGAGGATTAAATTCTTTCAGCTATTAATGTTTACTTCCTGCCAGAAGATTAAACATAAACAAGCAAACAGAGCTGGGTGTGTACTGACTGGCAGCCACCTTGGCTAATCCACGCTAATCTCATAAGAAAACGCATCTCCTCGTCATATGTGACAAACGTCCGACTGTCCAGAAACTTCCTGTGCGGCGGTATCTCGAGCAGGTAATACCTCGCTGTCACAGCTTTACACCTTCAAAGCACCGCCACTATCTTGTTTCTTCAGAGACAATTGCGGGATTTCAAAGTATTGCTAGAATGTATCGAGGGTGAACGCAGAACACGTGCCGCAAATCCAAAAGTGTAAGTTGGAGAGGAATTCCAGGTGATTGAGGAACGCACCTCTGTGGTTTGGACCTGTAGATAAAGCCAGCAAAGGAACTAATCTTTTAGTAATTTACACAAAAGCTTTTTGCTGCAGGCGAGCATCTCCCGGCACGATTAGCAGAAGGATTTATTTTTACACTCACCAGGCTGGGAATTAATATTCAAGTCCCTGCAGTACTAGCATTGTGTCATTTCAAGGCTGATAAGTGTGTGGATGTATCTGAGATTGTTCACCACAGCAGAGGTGAGCTTTTGTCTCTGGTTTAGGAATGTAGTGTGCTGTTTATTCCATTTTGTTGTTTTTTTAGCAAGAAAAGTTCATTTTTTTACACAATCATCCAGTTAATGGAGTGCACTGGTATTGTTTTATCATCATGTTCACATATTTCCTCAATGAAATAAGACTGGGCCTTGTGCATGTTTATCTCCATGTCCACTGTTTTGCCTCCCAGCCAGCACACATAGGTGGGCTCCATATGGGATCTATATGGGCAAGTTGTATGGGTCCCAACAGGGTTTGTCTGCGGCTTCCATGGTGGCCCCATGGGGGTTTGCTGGTGTTTGAGTCAAACCCTCTGAAAACCCATGTCGGGAAAATTTATGTGGGCAAAAATCTTTCTGGGCAAACCACCATTGGGGCCACCGTGGAAACCATGGACAAACCCTGTTGGGACCCTTATGGCTTGCCCATATAGATTCCATATGGGGCCCACCTATGTGTGCTGGCTGGGCTGCATGACTCCACGTAAAAAAAAGCCAGACATCTCTACCTCACACTGTGAGATCAGCATCTGTGCACTCACCCTCCTTGGCTTGCAACTTAATTTCAGTGCTGCAAAGAGAAAGCAAAGTGCGTCTTGGCTAGTAGAAGCTAACCGTTAGCATTAGCAACTCCACAACATGGCAGAACACATTCAAGCTTGTGTTATTTGTGGAGAAAACACATCAGTGTTGCATTTTTTACCCAAGAAAGAAGAGCGAACTAAGGCAGTGGAAGAGTCGCACTGCTGATAGCCAATCAGTATAAGTCCTAAGCCCCGCCCTTTTCCATCAACATAAATAATCAAGACATTATCCTGATAAAAAAATTACAAGACCTGATACTTTTTTTCCCAAGTGCTGACATCTGTTGATTCACATAGTTCTTACCTTACTGCCAAATGTTCGAATACTGATTTTATATGGATTTAACTGTAATTTTTTTTTTGCCATAAAACTAGGGATGTCTGATATTTTCGGTCTACTGATATTATCGGCCGATATTGGCCTTAAAATGTAATATTGGAAAATATCGGTATCGGTTTTTCCTCCTGTAGTGACCCAACATTTACATGCCAGGCTTCATTTCCTCTCTCTCAAAATGTCAAAATATGACTGATCTAATCTTTACTTTTTGAGATATTGTAGTTTTATTTGGCACAACTTGTGAATTTTTAGTAATTTGCCCTGTGTAATGAGGGTCTGCGACTTAGCACATAGCTACGTGTAGCTAGCCAGCAAACAAGCAACAGAATCTTCACCCAAGGCTTGCTTTTCTTAAATTAAGAGCTTTATTAATGTTTTATCACCATAACTACAAAATACAAAATGAGAAAAAATATATTACTATTACAGACGTCTTAGCGTCATGCTTAGCGATTAGCCTCGCTTAGCATTTGTACGCTCACGCTGCTTACATTTTATCAAATAAGTAACTTTAACACACGCACAAACATTCTCTAAAGAAACAGATAGTTACAAAGACAAATGTTCTCCAAGGTATGAACGTATGAAGCAAAACCAGCGTGTTCATGGTCCGTTTTTTTGATCGTTTCTCCCTAAATGTAAGATGTAAACACAGAACGGATGTCCAGCGGAGGAAACGGAAACTACGTCAGTGATAGGTCTGAGTTGAGAGCGCTCACTCTGTCACGTTTTGCGCAGACAATATAACAAAGATTGTTTGTAACAGCGATATCTCACTTTGATCCGTTTTCAAAACCTAAAAGATTTTAACCTTTTTATCATTAATTCACCTGTACTATTTATTAACTATTCAAACCTTTCCCTTCATGAACTTAATAATTATCTGTAGCCTAAAGGCATGACAGAGAGTTAGTCAGAATTATCTCAAGTAGAATGTCATTCAGCTGTTGTTGGAGACAACTTAAAAATGACATTTTTTTTCTATTACTAACTTAAATTGAAGTAGTTGTCATTTTGCACAGATAATGTTTAAAGCTTAAGCATTCATGATATGAAATATGTGATGTTAGATGTAACCTAGACGATTTATTTTATTTTATTTTTCTATTAAGGGGGACACCGCATATTGGTATAGTTTTATATCGGTATCGGAAATTAAGAGTTAGACAATATCGGATATCGGTAAAAAAGCCAATATCGAGCATCCCTACATAAAACTAAAAATAAACACATGATTGAGAGCGAGTGGATCAGGTGGGACTATCTCTCTCAAAAACTGCAACATAGCAGCACTTATAAACACGATGTTATGGCTACAGTTTTCAACAATGGCACAATGTTCCACCCCAACTTTCTATTGTCTAAAGCTGAATCACGTTTGGTGTCATTGCTGATTACTATGTACAAAAAAAAAAAAATAGAAAAAATATTGCATTTACTGTTAAAATATTGTAATTTTTCTTGTTTTTGGTTGTGGTTAATCTTCCATAACAGACCTAAATAACTAGTTAGGCACTATAAACAGGTGTACTGATGTTACACGTTTTTATGGGATGGCATAACAGCTACAATATATGAATTAATGGCTTTTAGAAAAGATGTCCCTTTTTTAGTGTAAAAACTTCATTATTACCTCCTCCTAAAGGGTTGGAGTAACACTAGATAATGAGATTCAACTGCTCATCCAACTTGGTGTATTTGTTTCCTATAGAACTGCAGTCAGTCACCATGACTGGCAAACCAAAGGTCTGGAAAAGTCGAGGAGATGACAAGACAAAGAGCACAAATCCCCTGTGATCTGAGGAGATCGGATGTAAATTAGCTCAAGGGTTGGTGCATTTACGTATGTGCTGACAACATCAACGTCTTGTTGTCTCTATAGTTGATGTTTGAACGCAAATGTGAGTGGCACACCGTAGGCGTCCAGAGTGACTAACAGTGTCTTACAAACCCAACAGAGGTCACTTTTAAGGATCTATAAACTTTAATATCCTATTTATTTTTGAAAGATCATCCGTCTCTTGTTATTACCTAAAGATGGCTTCTGTTTCACCGTAAATGATTTATTTTCCTGCACCTTTGATCTTGTTTTCAAAAGTTTCGGCTGTCATTGCCGTCAGCGGCGATGACGACGCCGTTCTTGGAAAAAGTTACAGCCGAGATCTGTACAACAAGACTTCAACAGGAGGAAACAAACAGCTAGTCAGTCAGTCAGTCAGCTGGAAGACAAACAAGAATCCAGGCAAACAACAAATCCTCTCAAACTTTTAGCGCTGAATCTGAGCATCACTCTGTAAAGCCATCATCAATCAACACACAAAAAAAGATCATTTCATCTTTGTTCTCTTTCCAAAAACACCTGAAAACCTGCAGCAAAGAGAAACATAAATATTTCATCTTCTTGTTTCATAAATGATGTTTATCACCTGTAGCTAATTATCATAGGAGCTGGTGTTCTCGTGTACTCAATAATGCATCTAATCTTTTTATTAAAAAGCCCATTTGGTGCTCAAGAACATGCTTTTAGTTTTGTTTTGCCCTCTGAAAAAGCAGGTTTGCTACCATTTGTCTTACGCTGCTGCAGCACCGTGTCGCCTTTATGTCAAGAATGCTTTTTACCATCGGTTTTTAATGGATTCACCCATTACAAAGACCCAAATTGCTCCAAAATTATTTGGATTGTCAGTAATGTGTTTTTTTATTATTATCTATCGTGCTTTTAAAACAAAGGTGAAGGATTTCAGTCAACTTATCAACATCGTCAATAACTTTGATAAAGATTTTGATGTTTTCAGACCAAGGCTATGTGACACTCGCCTTAACTCCTTAACCGTGTGAATTAAAATGTCTTGTTCAGATTTGTCCAATGAGAATTCATTTTAAATCTATTTATTGTTATTTAGCTCTGGAAACATGCTAAACTGTGCTGTGCATAAGTTTTAAACCATAATTAATGTCTACATTTGTAGTCAGCTGAGACAGATTTTTATTTAACGGCATATTAAGTAACTTTTTCGTGTTTTTAAATAATTTTCTTGAGTCAGTAAGTGCTAAAATAACTCTTTACTGGGTTAATGAAAAGTACTAGGGTTAGAAACTTCAACTTCTTGAAGTCTTTTTGTTGTTGGAGTATGTTTTGGTCCGTTTTCTTGCTGCATGATGAAGGACTTCCCAAACAAGTTGGGTGCTCCTGTCTTTAACCCTCTGATGCATGAATTACATAAAAACAGTGCCACTTTATTTCACATTCAATATTTTACTTCTACAGAAATGTACAGTGATGCTTATTCTTTTACTTTTTATGTCAATCGACTTTTTATTTTATTTCTCTATTTTATCTATTCTATGAAAATATGAATGATACTTATATAATATAAAATTAAATAAAAATATAGCTGTATCATTTTTGTCATGTTTACCACTGAGGCAAACTTCATAATTACAATGTATTAGATTTTATACTATAGTTATATACTTTTCAGTGAGTGGCAGTGTATTGGATGACTCACTAATATCCAGTGGAGTGGCTAATTTGCTAATATACCAACCAGACTCATGCAGATACAGGAAAACCGTGTTTAGACAGGGGCCCACTGTAGTGGACACTATGCAGCAAAGGGTTTAACTGGCAAAGGGAATCTGTAGGATGCATTTTCGGTGAAGATTAATGAACCAGTTCCAGAAGATGCCATGCAAGCCCAAACCATGACTTTACCTCTACTGTGTTTCACAGATCAACTTCTTTTTCTTTTTTAACTTTATTCCTCACTTTGGTAAAAGTCACTAGTCCATATAACTTTCCCAGATCCTTGAGTCCTGTCTCTGTTCTTTTTGGTAAATTCGAGACTCTCTATTGTTCCAACCAATGAGTGGTTTCTTCTGGTCTAGCCTTTGTTTAGGAGGGACATCTTCACTCCGGCCCTCTGTAGATTGTTGCTGATTTCACTAACAGCTCTTTTATGACATTTCCTCTAAGCTCCCACCATGTTTCTTTTGTCAGTGTTTTCCTTGGTCCTCCTGTTTGACATCTGTTTGTACACCAGTGGCTTCTTTCTTCAAGACTTCACACATGGTTGTGCTGGCTGGGGCCAATGTTTGTGCAATGTCTCAGATTCTTCTCTCAGCGTGTTCTTCGTCCTCCCTTTCATGCTGATTAATGCATCTGGACAAGGTTCCACACAAAATCACAAATAAAACCATTTGTTGAGCAACACCATCCTTACCTTTAGCCAGCGTTGCAGTTGGGTGTTGAACTTTGTCATCCATCATCTTTACTCACCTCTCTATTTCCTGCTTACAGTGACGATGCGTTGAATTAAAATGTAGCTGCACTCACACACATGGAGGGATGGAGCAGCAGGAAGAATCCCCATGCAGAGCACGTCGGCCCACGGCCTAAACAAAGACGTGGTTAAGAGGACACAAACGCTGCTAAAAGTCTGCCAAGATGATTAGCGGTCCTCCTTACCACAGCAGATCTGTTGGTTCTTTAGAGTTTTACTACTACACCTCCGTCCTGTCTGCTCATAAACTTCCTCTTTCTTATTTGACTTCACTTTATTTAATTTCACTCTATTTCTGCCAACACTGAATACCAAAGTGCTGTAAGTGTGCAGCCCGACACCTCCTGAAATCAGTTTTAGTCTCCCAGTAGACTAGTTTGTCTTCTTTTAGCTCCTTTTCATGCCTTTTCTTGAATTACTTGAATTTTTTTATATATATATACTATAAAATACACTTTCTTCCACAAAATTATCACATTTAAGATTAGTTTCTGACATAAATGTGAACGTAAAATTAAGCAGTGTGAGCATGTGAGAAAATGAGGGAACGCAAGGACAGATGTGAAAACAAGAAGTTTGAGGATGACACATCTGGATCTGACAGCTCTCATGACTTCAGACTAACAAGTAAAGAAACATGAGGGAGAAAAGTACAAAAAAAATGAAAAGCAGATGGAAACAGTGAGGATAAATACTTTTCTTTTAGTCAGTTTGTTCAGTTGTCTGACAGGAAACAGCTTTAAGTGGGTTTAAGAATCTTGAAAAAGAAAAATAATATCGGAAAATATGAAAATTTGATGAAAAACAAAAAGATTTTAGGCCCAGTGAGTGAATAAGATTCAACAAATGTGGTGGATTTGAAGTCATAATGAATGAAAATATGTTGTCCATTTGTCATATCTGTAATTTGGCTGTTTGTTTTTTATCTAAATGTTGCCACATAATCTATTAATACCCCCATTCTAGCATTGGTTTTGATGGTATACCTGCACACATACATAACTCCATGAAATGCCACCCACTGGCCGTGTATGGAATTACAATAATATAATACAACAGATATTATTATATTAAGGAAATTAAGTTTTGTGCTATTGAATAAAGACAATGTGGAAGTGAGACACAAGGTTAAATTCAGCCAAACAAACTGTCTTGGACCAGGAGAACATGTACTGGGAGGAATGGGAGTATAATTTCACCAGAGCTGTGGTTGGCAATTGTAATTTTCTTTAAAGACATTAAGGAATAGTTGTCATGCATGAAATGAAAGGGTTAATTTTAGATAACCTTTGCTGGTTTGTCATTAAAGGTGCATGAAGTAAGAATCCTGTGGTCAAATACTGCAGATCCTTGGGCAAGACACTCACCCCAGCTTGCCTGCTGGTGGTGGTCGGAGGGACCGGTGGTGCTAGAGTTTGGCAGCCTCACTTCTGTCAGTGCACCCCAGGGCAGCATGTCTGACTCAGCACGTGTAAAGCGCCTTGAGGGTTTGTAGAACCATAGAGGGCGCCATGTAAAATACAGGCCATTTGCCATTCTTTACACGATATTAGAGTAAAGCAAAAATATGGCGTCGCTTCTTAGGGTTACAAGGAATAACTTCTGGGTCACTCTTACTGGCTTCCATTCTTTTCAACCCCCAAGCCGGCTGCAAAGGAACTCACCTGCCGATGTGACACGTTAGGGCTCAGAGCAGCTCGCCTCCTTGAAAAAACCTCCCCCTCCCCATTTTTTTCTAATGATCGCGGTGGACAGGAAATCCTCCAGCCTGCTGCTGCTCTGATTCTGCTCGTTCTCTTGAGTGATGAGTCTGCTTTGTTTGCGTGCTCGTGTTAACGACTTGTTTTTCCGACTGAGAAACTCCAAGAGCGCACGCGGGGGGGGGGGGCTGTCAATCATTGCTTCAGTGCCACTCTCTCTGTCCTCCAGGTGACATAATTTTTCCGGGTATTTTTCTAACAGGAAGTCTGCTTGGAATAGCTCTCCACCCATGGTGTTACTCACCCTTTAAACGTGCATGTCCCAACCCACTTTAACATCAGTAATATTTAAACGTTGGTGGCGGTAATGCTAACTGCAAAACAATGCTAGCCCAAACTACTGCTAGAGCTTGCCCTAGCTACTGCTAACGTCCATGTTGGATGAGAGGAAACATCAAAGAATGTTGGAGCGCCATATATCCAAAGCTTGCAGTCCTTGTCCTCGTCCTTATTTGTCTCCAACCTCAACTGCATGTTATGTTGAGAAATGATGGCATCACTGCTGCTTTGGTCAAATATTGAAAATAACCTTAAGCACAATCCTGAGATGTTGCAACCTCTCACATGATCGATTAGGACTGCTACAGGTTTAACATCTTTAGCAATGGCTAGGTTGTAGACATTTTTTGCAATTGCTAAGGTTGACTATCTGTGGCAGCCATCTTGAAAGGTGCTGACTTTAGATGTACATCCAATATTTACTTCCTGAGAGTTTCAGTAAAATCCATCCAGTGGTTTCGGAGCAATTTGCAGGAAAAATGTTTCCCCCCTTTTTGTTTAGAGGCAAAAATCAATCAAATTCTGTAATAACGTGTTGCTAAATAAATTCTGCTTTATTTCTTTAATCACATTAGAAAAACCCCAGATTCGGAGGTGATTTGTGGCTCAATAAACAGTTTTTGAGCATCAGAGTTCTGTTCCTCACACGCGGTGACTCCTGACAGTAAATGGGTTCTCACTGTGAATTTGCTTGTTGTGTGCTTCAATTTGAACCAACAACCAAAAAAAAAAAAGCCCCGTCAAGCGGCTGCTCCTCTCCTCCAAAGGTCAGGAGCACTTCGATGGTGGACCCCCGTCCGCTGCCAGCAGCGAGGATATGAGAGAAAGTAAATTCCAGCGAGTCGGCTCCCTGCCTTCCCCTCTGCTGCGCGAGCGGTACTCAGAGGCTTCTCGGGAAGATATAACGATCTGGAAATCAAGTCTCACACATGAGTCATACCAGCAGCCGCACCGCCCACCCACCCACCGCCACTTCTATTCTTTTTTTTTTTAGGCAAACAAAGGTGTTATGCTTTTCATCTCAGTCGATGTTAGGCAATGAAGGATGAGAGTAAATGCAAGAAGAGTAAGTAAGCTGGCGTTGGGGGTGGGGTTGATTTTAAGAAAAGGTCTTTTCCTTCTTCTCCGTATAAAGATGACAGAGTGTTTACAGTACGTGGGCGGGTGTCAAGGTGACGGCGGCGTATTTCTGTGTTTTAACAGATCAAAACGGCACCGGTCCTTGGCAAATATTTGATTTGAAGGAAGTAACTCCCAGCGATGGAGCTGGGAATCCACCAAACTCACAGCTGATCAGGAACCTCACGTGGATCTAGTAACGGTATCGATTCACTTTAACAGTGACTGAACTGTTCAGACGCAGGTCATCTTCTATTCTTCTTCAAAGTGCACCTCTTCTGTCAAGGGACTCCAGCATGAGATTTATTTATTTTTTTCCTCCTCTCGATGCAAATCACAGCCTTCATTTTGATTGATCCACTTGCTTCCTGTAGGCCTCGCTTCACTGCAGCATGATGGGAAGAATTCATCAGCAGGAATCTAATTACTGCAAATTCGGTTTTATTTACTGTTTTTTGCAGCTGAGCCTCTCTTGTGTTCATTTGTACTTTTAAAGTATATTTGTCCTGATGTGTGAAACATATTTCCGGCTCTTTGTCATCAGCTCGGGGTAATTGCAGCCCGTAAGATTTGCAGGAGGGTGCTCTTATTTTGGAGAACTGGGGAGGTATCACTTTTCTTTTCTTTTTACTTTTTTGTTGAAAACGTGACAATCAGCATCTTAGCTTCCAGTATAAAGGTTGAAGAAGTGACCAGTTTTGAGCTGCAGTTGTTTTAGAACAGCGTTTATCAATTAGTGGGGCGCGCCCTTCCCGTGGGGTGCAAGAGGCTTCCCCGGGGGGCGAGAGAGGCCTCCCCCCGCTCAAAGACTCCATAGCTGTTTAATTATCCACCCTGTTGGGTAGAATTGCCATTTCTCCTAACTGAAGTTGTCCACAGGGCTATCTGAAGGGTTAGACCGTAACTTTTTATAACATTTACACAGAAACACTTGAAAATGGCGGGAAAGTCCCTTTAAAGTGTAGGAACTGATAAAACTTATGCAGCAGGTCATTCCATGCATCCAAGCTGCACATCTATATTTCACAGTCATGTTTAGAATGTCTGATTTTTGCCTTGATTCACCCTGAGTCTTTCTAGTTTTCTGGCAGGTGTTCAGTGCACCCAGACTGTTGCATCCGTCTGTATCTCAGTAACCCTCCACACCTTCCTGTCAGAGGATTGGACCACACAGCAATCGACTGGTGCTGCTGCTTTTCTCCCCGTTTCCTCCCCACCGTATCTCTCTTGTTTGTTTTTGTTTGCTCCCCTATCCCCTCTTTCCTCCTCTCGTCCAATAAGAACAATAGGTTATGGAGCACATTTTCCTGCAGCATTACTCACAGGCACCAGCCGCCACATGCCATTAGGCTCAGCTGAGGGGACGAGAGGGCTCGGCGGTACTGCCCGGACACGCCATGCCTGCCATCTAGTGGTGGGATGATGGCAGAGTTGATGAGCTGCATTCTGCATGGCATCTCCATCCAGTTTGTTGAGGAGAATAAGTGTGTCACGTTGTTTTTGTCTTCCGTCTGAACAAGTAGGACTGGACACAGTTTATGCCAGTGTTATGTCAAGCTTCATAGAGAAACATGGTGGGGCAACATTGCTTATTATAAAGGTATAATTTAACAGAATGCAGATCCAACAAACCTCCATTTAAAAAAAAAGTGATTTGTTTTTCCAAAATTTGACCCCACTCAAATAGATGGCGAACAAAAAAATCTTTAGACTGACATTATAACAACATTAAATTCCCATTTCCCAAGATCCTATGGGTCATTAAGTGATGTCTTTCTTACCATGTATCAATAGTTTACACCTATTGGTGATTATTTAACACTTAAATTTAGATTTATTGCTTTAAACTTAACAAAAAAACACGTTTAAACTACATGATAATCAATTATTGTATCTTTAGGGTCCTATATGGTCAAAACCAAGCTATATGTGAAAAATGATGCAGGGGATATGTGAGAAATCCATTTTATTGTGGTACTTTTCCTAAAGGTTTGCGGACACTATGAAGGAATCCTTATGCACAAAACATGAAAACTCCCACTCCCTGTCCTCTGAGTAAACATCCTGTGATATTTCTAGTCCTTCACCCGATGTATCAGATTGTTTGTTCTCCTTAAACAAAGGTTAAGCTTTTTCCAAAACGCTTAACATCTGACAGGATGAAGAATGTGTCCATAAAAGTCACGAACTTTGACCAAATCATATGACCCAAACCATAAAACCCACCCAAAGCTACCGGTTTAGGTGGTGACTTGTCTGAAATTTAATTTTAGAGCAGCAAACCAAATTTAGATTTTGGAAAGAGGGATTGTGCTGTGACCAGGACTTAGCAAACCTCCAAAGAGCAAACACTTTGAAAAATAGACCTAATATTTGATGTGTGGAACACTGAAAAACTGTCGTCTGCTGCCACTTTCTGCAGCTGATCCAAGAAATTGTGGGCTTTTTTTCCCCCAACTATGGCTTGCAAGGCATTCATTCCTACCAGAGACCACTGCAAATGTATTGATTAATCGAGTTTCCCACACCTTTAAAGAATGCCTTGCTCTGTTGACTTAGATCATTGCAACTTGAATTTGAGAATAACTTTTCCGGCTGCATGTCACAAAACCAGTAGGATTTGATAATTGTTGACCTCTGTGCCCAGGCTAACTGCTGTTAGCAACACAATCTACTGACAATGACATTCTCTACGTGCTATGAGTTAAAACTCTGTAGCAACAAGCTCACTTATAGAGACAAACGGACTGATCACTATTTATGCACGAGGCAGCCATATTGGATTTTGTAAGCAATGGTCGGTCAAGGATTTCCCACTTTCCACAATTTCAGTCTTTGGAGCTGGTCTGATTGATTTTTATGATTTGGAGGTCAGACATTGTGACTTCTGTGTACAAATGGACCAAAGCACTGGCTCCCAAATGTGGTGTAGATTTGGAACTCAACCAGTGTTGCCCACTCCTCAGTAGAATAAGAAGTGATTGGTTGTCCTAAAAGTCACTAATGTAGTTAATTGGTGTTACAGCCTAAATTACTATGCCATGTCTGTGCAACGAATAATGCAGGAGAGGAAACATTGGAGTCACATAGAGAACAATGTCAATTCTAGTATTTTATGTCATCATTCCAACCTTCCCTTCTTTTACTGGATTTGGACCAACAACAGTGACACAAAAATGAGACTCTGGTGGTAATATAGTGATTTTTTTTTAGACAAAGAATCGTTTTACATTTTCATGTAAGCCAGAACTGGATCAGCCAGCAACTCTTCATTGATGCTCATTTAATCTGCAATCTAGATAAGTTGGGGTGACTCGTCCCTGTTCTTAATGCACATGGGTGGAGGACTGGGCTGCCTGTGACTGCTTTGGAACATGGAAGCCCCCACAGCTCACTAAGAAAAGAATGTAGTACGCTTTATTGTTTGAGTCTCCAATGACACAGAGAAGGTTGTCAGATTGGTCACTAGAGGGGTTAAAAATGTTTTTCAATGTAGCAACACTGAAACTCCGGGAATCACTGGTGACACATGTATACATAAGTGAATGATTTTATCTAAAATCTAGAGCAGTGTTTTTGAAGTACAGTTAACAGTCTCTGGTAAGGAGTGTCACTCCTGTGTACCGGACTACATGCAAACATGTTTTGTTGGGGGAAACACACTGGTTTCTGGGCCTTTTTACAATATCTGGGTTTAAAACTTCATTTTCATGTTTTTTGAGTTAAAAACAAAACATAACCAGCTGCTTTTGATGGATACCAGATGGGGGAAAAATTATGACAATGAGTAAAACATAGCCATGACCTGTAATTATTTTCACTTTGTTGGCTTTAAAGACTGATGACTGGTCAGAGTAAATAAAAAACATAATTTTAATGCATTTTTAGACTTTCATGGCACAGAAAAAGTGTAAAAACACAGATGAATGAAGTGTAATAAAGAAAATTTATATTTATAGTCATACTGGTGAAATTTGGATCTTTTCCCACCTTTTCCCATTTTAACAAGTCAAAAAACGCTTTTAAGCTCATCATCGACAGGTCACCAGCCTGTATAACGGACCACCTTAGTATGACGTTTGCTAAGAATGATCATTTTTGTTTTAGTTTCATCATAGCAGCAAACAGCACAGCCACAGCTGGTTTGTGAAAATGTGTCAGAAATGTTCCTGCAGAACAGTGCAGGAAGATGGGTGAGGCTCCTCCCCCTTTCTGCTCCAGGCTATCTGTTTAAAACACAATTAACGTTTCTGCATGTGTCCAAAACGATGAGCGACTGAGACAAAAGAGGAATCGGTGGTAATGTCACAAGATAAAGAAACGAGGATTAGAAGTGGAGTGTGTGTGCGTGTGTGTGTGTGTGTGTGGGGGGGGGGCAGACTTCTCAACCTCTTTTCTTGTTAATCTGATGGGGAGAACAATCTAAGAGTGAGAGCAGACAGTGGGTGAGTTTTCTCTATCTCTCTCCTCTTTGGCTCCCGTAGCTCTTTCTCTCCCCATCCATCCTCCTCTTCCTCTCTCCTATCTCTTTGAGCCTCACCCCCTCTTTCTCTTTCCATCTCCTCTCCCGCTCCTGCCGTCTCCTCTGATAAATCTCTCACCCACCGCTTTTCGCTTCCCCCGTCTCTCCCCATCTCTCTTCTCTCCCTCCTGGCCGTTCCTGTCATGGCTGTATCTATGGCTTTACCCCAACCACCACCTCCTCCTCTTCTTGCCCCTCTTCCTTTTGTTTCATCTTCTCCTCTCCTCCCATTTGACATCTTTGCTTCTTTCCTCCTCTCCTCCACACTCCGTCTGCGCCTGCAGGACTGTTCGATAGATTAAGTTCAGCGGCGGTGGCAGTGATGCTGATTCAGCCATATTCTTTTAAATGACCCAAATCCTCGGTCTGGAGAAACCTCTCACTGATTGCATTTTTCTCCATCTGTCTGTCAGTGCTGTAGACGCTCGCCGACATACACAAATACACGCTTCTTATTGATCCACGTTAGTTTAATTCTCTAAAAAATAGAAGAAAAAATCAAACCCTTTTGTGTCCTGAGTACACCACATGTGTGTGTTTGTTCTGAGCTGCTGTATCAATACCTGGAGGTTTGTTCCAGGACTATGTCTCGCCTGGGTCCACCATTGTCTGATCCCAGGATCGGTTTATTCACTAAGAAAAATCTATTATTCCTTCTTCAGCTCAATGTACTTGATAAAAAACAAACACATTGCTTTACAGCCACGTCTAAAATAAGAGTTTTGAATACCGCGCATTGACTGTCACTTTCAAATTGACACCCTGACTACATGCATTATTTTCACTTTCTTTGATACACCCCGTATTTTTCTTTTGTTCTGTCAGGAACGTGGCACTTTCATTGGCGAGACTTGAAAGGAAACGGCAAACTAAATCTAAATTTGCATACATTATTCGCTTGATGTTAGACAGCCCCGAGTGAAATGCAGCAACAAGAAAGTTTTGCAAGAAGTTTTGACTGAAAGAAAAAGTAGAGCGTCATCAACAAGTTTTTAACCTTGTTTCAATTGATAAGAGACTGAGCAGTGGCATGTCCAGGCCTTTTAGAATGGGGTGGCCCACGAGGGGCACTTGTGGGTGGCACCAGTGGTTATGCTCTTCTTTTTTTTTTTTTTTTTTTGCCTGTGTAGTGGATTTGTGAGTTCCACCGTGTGCCATGACCTTCTTCTTCTTCTTTTACTTCGTGGTAGTTATCAAGCCACTTCTTAGTGCATTACTGGCATCAACTGGAGTGGACTGGGACCAGGACTATTTATGTCAATATAAAAAAGTAATAATAACAATAATACAGAAATGCTCTGTAGGCCTGGGGCTAGAAACCAATGTTAAAGGTGCTGGCTGCCACTTACTGTTTTTGGGTTTATAACCCCAAGCCTTTTGTGGACAATTTTAAGTAAATTTAAAGGGGAAATATGGAACGTGAACGCCAAAGCGACATCTAGTGTGTGGGAGTTGTAGTTGCAACAATAGAAGGTTTCCAGTCGTCAGAATGCCAGGTTTGCTGCGTGAAGTGACCAACCTAAACTCACTTTGGTTTTAGATCTTTTATGGTCGCTCCTCTTCTGGGAAGGATAACGACATCTTCTGGGCTCAGAAGCAGCTGCTTGACGAGTCCGCCATTTTCCACAGAGCCAGTCTCACTGTGCCGAGTGGAATGTTTACTGTATTTGGAAACCCACAATGGCGCCCTCTATTGGCTGGTAGATGTAAACATAAACCCAGTGTTGTGCCTGTCAAAATAAATATCTGATTATTTTTTTAAATTAAAATTTAGCTTTTTAAAGGAAATACTGTGGCCAATCAGATTTCAAGGGTGGCACATGCTACCCCAGGCCACTCCCTGGACACACCCCTGGTAATGAGGATGTGGGTCTCAGCGCTGCTGTTCTTTTTACTGGTTTGTGGTGGACACTGTCCTGAACGGCTCTGAGGCTAAGAAGAAGGGGCTCCAAAGTGCCGTTACATAAGCTATAGGGGGTAATGTGACAAGGAAAATTTGATGGCTTGGTTCCTCTCAGCCATTACGTCTCCATGCAAAATCAGCCCTTTCAGGACTTTGCTAAGATGTCAGCATATAACGGCCGTTTCAACAGTGAGGGACAAAAATCACTTTATTTTTTCTAATACTGAAAGTGTATTTTCCTGTGTGTGACACCCTGATTCAGTCAAATTCATTTCAGTGGGTTCTTTTTGTTACCTTAAATAACTTAAGTCAAAAGAGTTCTAATATGCACTTGATGTTATGAGAATATAAGCATTAATGTTTCAGTACACAAGATTTCAAAATTTAATACAGCAGCAAACAAGATATTTGCTGTGTGAAGATAAAGTGTTGTATTGATGTTCTTACCAGAGCTCATAGCTCCTCTCCCACATGCCTCATATTTTCTGCTCCAAAAGCTCATTGTTTTCACTGTCTGGTACAACCAGAAATGTGTTTGTGTGCACAGATGTTTTTCTTGATTAAAAAATAAAACTCTCGGAAAAAAAGTGGGATTCAATCTGGGGATCTGACTTAGGGTTTAGTTTGCATTTTGGCTCAGTTTGTTTTGAAATTGGAGTCAGATTCCTGAGTATGACACCTAGTGCTTTTCTAAGGACCTAGATTATTATTTCAGAGCAAGCAACTATGTTTTTCCTATTCTGCCTAAATGTAAGTTAACACAATTTTACAGTAAAACTATAGCACAGGAGATTATCACAAAGAGTTTTTATGTTTTATTTTTTAATCATCTGCCCTTAATTTAAATAGTGCTGCTATACTGAAATAAATACGACTGACTACTGACTTTTTTTCTTAAAGGAGCAATATGTAAGAATTCTACAGTGAAATAATCACAAAACAGTCTCATGTCTCAATCATGTTGGAAGGAAGGTTACACTGAAAAAGATTTAATTCTCATCTGGCTGGGGCATTGTCAGTTTTTCTCCTTTCAAAATGGTCAAAGAGGGACGTAGTCACTGTTTACAATCTGTGAGCCTGCGGGGTTGCCGATTCTGCAGCGAGCTAACGCTGCAGCGCTGGCATTTGTAATTCGATACTGGCCAGCAAAAAGCTCCAAAGTTGTTTAAAGAACCAAAGCCAGTAAACAGGAGCGACCTAGAAGTTAATTCTTGTACCCCTAAGAAGCCACCGCATCCTTTTGTTTTACTCTGAAATCGGGTGAAGCAGGCTAAAGGCTAATGTCTCATGAGGAAACACAGTTTTTTGATATAAAGTTTCTCTTCTTCCCAAATACAATTTTTAAAAAGTATTTGTTAGAAAAAAATATTCATAAAAACACATTACTTATGCCTTTCCGAATACCGGATTCGGCTCCACCCCTACAACTTACTGTGTATGACTTGTCTTCTCTTGTCATCTAGAATCTTCTTAAATAAAGGTTAAGCTTTTTCCAAAACGCTTAACATCTGACAGGATGAAGAATGTGTCCATAAAAGTCACGAACTTTGACCAAATCATATGACCCAAACCATAAAACCCACCCAAAGCTACCGGTTTAGGTGGTGACTTGTCTGAAATTTAATTTTAGAGCAGCAAACCAAATTTAGATTTTGGAAAGAGGGATTGTGCTGTGACCAGGACTTAGCAAACCTCCAAAGAGCAAACACTTTGAAAAATAGACCTAATATTTGATGTGTGGAACACTGAAAAACTGTCATCTGCTGCCACTTTCTGCGGCTGATCCAAGAAATTATGGGCTTTTTTCCCCCCAACTATGGCTTGCAAGGCAATCATTCCTACCAGAGACCACTGCAAATGTATTGATTAATCGAGTTTCCCACACCTTTAAAGAATGCCTTGTTCTGTTGACTTAGATCATTGCAACTTGAATTTGAGAATACCCAGATGGACCAATTTTTCCAAATTTGGATTGTTTGTAGAGGCAGTAGAGACTCGCATGGCAACACAAAAAGATGCAAAAGGTGAGTTTTGCATAATATGTCCCATTTAAATCGCAATCAGGCTGTTGCCTATTGCTTGTGCCATTTACTATTTGATAAATGTGACCTTTAGGGCTTGGCTTGGATTATCCCAACTCATCCCTTTAGTTATGCTGCTGTAGACCTAGACTGCTGGAGGAAATACTGACCACATTTCTTCAATCTGCTAATTGTACTCACTTTACTCTAGATTTCAGCATTTGCAAATAGCACTCCACTTGAGGTACAAGCAAAGGCAACCAGTCTTTTTTTTCTGAAAATGTCTATCATTGGAAAATGACAAGGGCAAAGTACCATGCTTTTAAACTGTTGCAAGATCCACCATCAAAGGTACCCCCCCACACACACACACACAAACACACACACTTCATAAGGGTTGTTTGGGTATTTGAGGGCCTGGTCCACATGTAAAATTAGATTAAGTAGAATGAATTAGACTTTTTTTGAGTGACCCTCATTTAGATATTATTTAGATATACTTGTGTTTTAATCTGGACCTGTTTGATTTCCCCCGCTACAATGCATGGAGGTACATTTGGATGTAAACTGGCACTAAATAAATGAAGTGAATTGAATCCAGTCCAAATGGAGCTGCTGCATAACCTTAAGAAGATTCTTGGAAGAAGACCCAGTGCCGTGACATCAGCAATAAGAAGAAAGGGCCCTAAAAAATAGTGGGAATCCACAGGCAAGTGTAAGGAAAACGCCTGAAGAAATGACACAAGTGAGTTCAAGCAAACAATCACAGAGGATAGGAATAAAACAAATATCAAAATATATATAATCTTCAAAAGAAAACAGGAAGTAATAAAGACACAGAAGGCAAACAAAACCAGAGGAAACAAGGCGTAAAAGCACAAGGGAAAATGTAAACAAAAACCTTAACAGGGGACCAATATAAACAAGAACTAAAAATAGAACAATTCTCCTTTTAGTGCTTTTGTGTTTTTAAGCTTTAACTTTTGCATATTTAAGTAATCAATAGTATTATTGCTGTCATTAAAGGATGTAGTGATTGGGCAAATAGTCCAGAGCAGATAACAGGATCTGTGTTCTGGCTAGTACAAGAAAGTGACAAACCATCAATATATTTGCTTGTTTTTCAGGCAACCAATCAGATGCTTTAAAATACAATAATCAACCATAAAGGTAAAAGGGGGAGTGCAGACAGATAATTCACTGCACTAGCAGACAACCTTCTTATATAATCTGATGGTACAATCCTGGGACAAAAGAAATAAAAAACAGTGACATCAATACTACTAAAAGACACAACTCTCATTACCAAACAGTAAACATTTTTATTGATCAAACATTTTTGGCTTAAGTGTTCACTATAAAAAAGTTACAAAGACCAAAGCACAAGCATATTGCCAGCGAGTCAAGACTGGAAAATCTTTCACTTCTTTGTTTTTTCTGTTTCACCTGAGTCAGTGGTTGAATTTCCTGTAAATCCAGAATCGTGTTATTCACTCATTATTTCAGTGAAACCTCTAATACCTGCAGTACACTGGCCCTTGAGGATCAGAGTTGGACACCACTGCTGTAGAGGGACATAATCATCAGTACTACAAATATACAAATATATAATTTTCCACAAAAAGCAATAAAGTCAAAGTGTGATATCTTTTAAGCTACACAACTAATAAAACAACCGAGGGGAAAATGCCAGTTTACCGAAAAAAGTTTCCCCATCAATTATCGTCAAGTTCAACAAAGCACTTAAGCCACAGCTGCTTAAGAGCTTCTCAACTGTGACAAACTAATATCTATGATTGGGGCCTCTTAGGGGTGTTTTCACACTTTGGCCACACACACACACACGTGTGTTTGTGCGAGGCAATTTATGTAGAGCTACTGAGTATAAATACATTGGTGAGATCCTCTCTGACTCATTCAGTCATGGGGGCTGAAACAGAGCATTTAGAAACATCAAGTAGACTGAGGTGAGGTTTCTGTTTGGGATTGACGTGGATGGACAGGATCAGGAATGAGTCCATCAGAGGGACAGCTCATGTTATGAAGATAAAGTGAGAGACAGACTGAGATGGTTGGGACATGTCCAGAGGAGAGACGATGATGTCATAGAAGGATGCTGAGGTTGGAGCCACCAGGCAGGAGACTGAGAGGAAGACCAAGAAGGAGATTTATGGATGTGCTGGAAGAGGACATGAAGTTAGTTGGTGTAAGAGTAGAGGATGCAGAAGATAGGAGTAATGGAGACAGATGATTTGCTGCAGAGACCGCTGAAGGAAGAAAGCCCAAAGTGAGAAAAGATCATGTGAGCTGAGTTTGTGAAACAGATGAATTTCATTTCATTGATCTCGCTGAAGATGACACTGGTGTATAAATATAAGCGTGTCAATCACACCTGGAGCTTCTCCACCCAACTTCATTTTGCAACAGCAACAAAAAACATTGAAAAATTAAATTTCTGTCACCAGTGATGTCCATTTAAACTCCAGTCTTCTGTTCTTGTTCTTTACTTTGGTCGTTTTATCCTCATTTGTTTTTATTATAATAAAAATATGCATATGTAAAAGTCAGAGGTCACTACTAAACCCACTTTTAAATAGTTACAACTCTGAAAACGAGAACATTGTCCTACGTGGTTCAAAAATGTCCTGTGTGAGACGCTCCCACGTCAAACTGGCTGCGTAGCCCCAAAGCATTTGCTAACACTGAACTACAGACCGTTTTTATCAGTTTAATGTTCTTTTACATGTTATTTTCAAACCACAGCTGTTGCTGGAGATGGGCAAAAGTGTTTGAAGTAAGTGCAACCACCTTAAAAACAACACCACATAAAAACCTAAAAAGGAGAGAAATAAACACTGGTCACCTCTATTAAAATAAATAATTTTATTTATTTATTTATTTATTTATAAAAAACAAAACGTCACTTTCTCACTACCATTGTGTGAGTTTCATGGCTGTTGCCAGTTACGGATCAGCACCAGAAGATTCTAGATGACAAGCAAAGACGAGTCATACACAGGAAGTTGATAAATAGATAAATACATATCTGGTGTTAGCGCTCTTGGCTGTTTACGGTAGGGAGCACTTACTACACATATTATGGTAAAATGTCTCTGACATTAAAGGAGTTTGCCATCTTGCTGTTAGCTTGCTATCGAAATACAAATGCGTAAACAGACTCGACAAGCTCACAGAGTGTAAACAGTAACTACGTCTCTCTTTTTTTTTGAAAAGGAGAAATACTGACGATCCCCCAGCTGGCTGAGAAGAAAATCAGTTTAAATGTAACTTCCCTCCAGTGCCAGTGCTCCGCCCATGTGCTTAACACACCATTTGTAGGGCACTAAGAAGCCAGGGGGTCACCAACCTATCAGGCTTATGAAAACAAAGTTCTGTGAGGTGCTCCACGCGTCGAGCATCGTCATCCCAGTGCTGGGCTACTTCCATCCAACATGATTGAGACATTAGACTGTTTTGTGATTATTTCACTGTAGAATTCTTACATCTTACTCCTTTAATTTGAAGTTAAGAATCTTGCACGATTAAGTGGAGTCATACCAACTCTCCGTGTTTGCCCTGAACCAGTAACAGTTTGCTTCGTGTCTGTCCTTCGGGTAATGTAAATGATTCATCTATGCCTCCCCCTGCCTTGCTGCCAGCCCAGCATGGTGCTCTGACTCGGATCCAGCTGATAGCACCACCTTGTGCTACATGAATGATCTCAGCAGGGCTGGAAAACAATACTTAACAAAGTCTGACCATTCGAAACACGCACACACTGACTTGTTCGCAGCGACATGCTAGTATAAGACAGGAAAACAGCGTACGCTCAAATGCACATGCCAATACACAAAGCACGGGGGTGTTCTGGTTGATTTGAGGTTTTCTGTTGGCATTTTGATTGGTCAGAGAAGCGCCCCTTGTGAACTCAGACAAGAGTTTTATTACGTAGACAATCTTCAACTTTTGCAACACTTCATTTAACTCAAAATCTTCTTGCTTGGCACAAATTCGATGGAGGCGTTACCCCTCTCTTCTCATCCTTCATCACATAAAACACCGTTTGTCTACTTGTGCGATACACTATCTGGGTTATTACCAAGCGTGTAGGTGTTTGAAATGGGAGAAGAATCGAACAGAGGAGCGACAGTGAAAAGAGAGGGGAAAAGAGACAGGCGGAGGGATAACTGGGGTGAAAGTATAGGAAGGCTCTGGCTGTCCTCAAAAAAATGAAATAAAGCGAACGTCGAGGAACATTCAGAGCCGTTTTTTTCCTGATCAATTAATCTTAGCAGATGGCACAAGCACAGTAGGGAGAGGGAACAGTGAGCGAGCGACAAGGGGGAAAGGAAAAGAAGCAGGTGGAAGGTGTGAAAGTTCCTCTTTTACATGTAAAAGCTCAGATTCTTTGACTTTGAAATGCAGCAACTGATAAGACTAAAGGAACCGTGAAATAAAGACAGACATGAGGGATGGTTTTGGGTCTTTTTAGGGCATGAATATATTTTTGAGAAAGAGAAGCAGAGGTTGGTAAAGTAAAGCCAGCTGAAGCGCTTAGCTTGTGGCTTCAGAAAGAAACGAATATCTGCTGATAATCAAGGAGTGATGATCAGCCGAACACTTTTCCTCCGACTCTCCCTTCGTTTTACCCATCAGCTCTCCTCTGTGTCATTTTCAGTCGTAGTTTATCTGATTTCAACAATTATTCAAATGGCCTAAAGAGTGTGGGAATATGGTTCTGAACTACGCTGGAATACAGACGTGGACAAAATGATTGGTACCCTTTGGTCAATGATAGAAAAACCCACAATGGTCACAGAAATAACTTGAATCTGACAAAAGTAATGATACATAAAAATTCTATGAAATCTAACCAATGAAAGTCAGATATTGCTTTTCAACCATGCTTCAATGGAATTATTTTAAAAAATAAACTCATGGAACAGGCCTGGACAAAAATTATGGTACCCCTAAATCAGGGGTCGGCAACCCGCGGCTCTAGAGCCGCATGCGGCTCTTTTAGCGACCCCTAGTGGCTCCCTGGAGCTTCTTCACAATTGTATGAAAATGGATGGGGGATATATTTTTGGTTTTAATATAGCTTTTGTAGGAGGACAAACATTTTTAACATTTTCTAATGCTGTAAAAATGTGCATAATAAATATTAAATTTCAACATTTCTGTCAACGAAAATTTGCGTCATAGCCTGCGACACACGTTTCAGCGCGGCGCCATGCCAGGCAGATGGATGTAAACAAACCAGCGGGTGTGTCAGTGCCATGGATCCCAAAGGGAAAAAGAGACAGATAGCTGATGAGAACAGAGGATTCAAGGAAGAATGAACCGAATTATTTGCTTTCATTGTCGACGCGGAAGGATTACCTGGAAAAACTTTTCACCACTGTTGCTCGGACAAGGACCAATCAGCTGAGGTTTCATTAACTGACCAATGAGCGGACAGGATGCTTCTCAGTACATCTTCGAGCAAACATGGAGGAAAAGTTAATACTTGCTGTGTCTGATGTCCCAGAGCTTTACAAGACTTCCCTTAACCGTAGCAAAACCTTGTGAGGCTTGATATCTACCGCTTTTTCAACTCTGAACTGCTTAAATAACCCAAAATTCCCTCCAATCTAACGGCCAATCAAAACAAAGACTTGCTATTCGCCCTGGAACAGAGGTGTCACTGGCTTTTGCCGCTGCCGCATGTCGCCTCCCGTGTGTTAGTTTATAAAAGCGATAGCGATGAGTTTCGCTGATCGCGGTCGTTTGTTGCCTCCCGTGTGTCGAGCCCATAATTTGAAAATACATTTCCTGGGAAGGCATGCTAAATTTGCAGCCGACTACCCAGTTTGGAGTGAGAGAAAAAGTGCAGTACTTCTGGAGAAATTAGATTTCAGAGCGCAAAAGTAGATTTAAGAAGTGGATTACATCTCCAAACTCCACTACTGCTGCAAGTTTTGTTGCAACCTGAAAGATAAAAGCGTGGAAAGCCGTTCACGGATGGTGATTACATGAAGGATTCATTCATCAAAATATCAGAGCACCTATTTCAGACTTCCAAAACAAAACCGAGATAATCCAGAAAATCAAAGACATTCCTCTCTCCGCAAAGACGGTGAAAGAAAGGACAATTAAAATGACAGGTGACGTCACCAATCGGCAAATCAAAGACATTAATTCAGCTCCAGCGTACTCAATTGCCTGTGATGAGTCATGTGATGTGATTGATATCAAACAGACAGCGCTGTTATACAGGTATGTGAAATGTGATTGGCTTCTGCACCTCTCAGCAGGTATTTTGGCCCACTCCTCATGAGCAAACTGCTCCAGTTGTCTCTGGTTTGAAGGGCACCTTTTCCAGACGGCATGTTTCAGCTCCTTCCAAAGATGCTCAATTGTTCAAAATTGAGGTCAGGGCTCATAGAAGGCCACTTTAGAATAGTCCAGTGTTTTCCTCTTGGCCATTCTTGGGTGTTTTTAGCTGTGTGTTTTGGGTCATTGTTCTGTTGCAAGACCCATGACCTGTGACTGAGACCAAGCTTTCTGACACTGGCCAGCACATTTCTCTCTAGAAACTCTTGATAGTCTTGAGATTTCATTGTACCCGGCACAGATTCAAGACACCCTGTGCCAGATGCAGCAAAGCAGCCTCAGAACATAACAGAGCCTCCTTCATGTTTCACAGTAGGGACAGTGTTCTTTTCTTTATATGCTTCATTTTTCTGTCTGTGAACATAGAGCTGATGTGTCTTGGCAAAAAGTTCCATGTTTGTCTCATCTGTCCATAGGACATTCTCCCAGAAGCTTTGTGGCTTGTCAACATGTAGTTTGGCATATTCCAGTCTGGCTTTTTTATGATTTGTTTTCAACAATGGTGTCCTCCTTGGTCGTCTCCCATGTAGTACACTTTGGCTCAAACAACGGTGGATGGTGCGATCTGACACTGAGCTTGAAGTTCACCATGGATCTCTTTAGAAGTTTTTCTGGGCTCTTTTGTTACCATTCGGATTATCACATCTGAAATATCGCGTGTGATCTCGCGAGACAATATGCCCTTCACAAAAAAGGATCAGAAAAGCACATTTTTAATTTATTTTTCCAATACAATTTATTTTAATGGCCTAAAAGACTACACTGAAAAAAGTAAACATGTTGGTCATTCATTTGATGAGTTATTTTTAAATTCCAATAGTGAAAAAATATTAAGTTGCCCTTTCAAGGCGCTTCAGACTGGTGAGGTCGAGTTCCAGACAGGGAGGAGGAGGAGAGCGTGGGACGCTGTAAGTGTGCACCTAGATTACGTATATATCGCGTGACTGGGAAGGTATATCACGTGATGTCCCTCCTGAGCACAACCAGCTCACTCCTGTAGCATGCAGCGAACCATGGTAGCTTGCCTCCTACGGTATCGTCTCCTGGATGCGTGACGGAGAGCTTCACATCGCTTCCGTGATTCCTTTATTAACCATTGAGCTTCATCATCCAGGTCTCTTATGCGTCTTCGTGTGCGCAGAATTGTGCTTAACGTATGTCCGATCAGTGAGAGGAATTCTATCACTTCGTCAGCCATGTTTGACTGAATAGCTATGTTTGGGGAAATGATGCATGTATGCCCACCGCACTGTGTTTACGCAATATCCAGGTACATTGACCAATCATAAAACGTTCTCGATGGATCTCACTCACTCTAATTAAGGTCTTTACAAGCAAATAATTATTATGCAGCAGGTTGTGGAAGTTCACAACAACATAAATGTTAATTTTTCTCTTTTTTGTGCAAATTCTTACACTATTTATCTCTATTTTTGGATTATTTGTTGTCAACGTTAATTAAAAGCCATGTTAAATGTCTGTCATAATAATCTTGATTATCTTTTTTGCCCTAATCAAGCAGCCCTACTTATTATATATTCAGTACGTACTCCAGTTTTTTGGGAAGTAAGAAGACTAAACCGTTGTGTTTTCATAAACGTTTGTGCCATTTTAGTTTCACATGTTTTTTAATACTTTGTGTGTCTGAAGGATGTGCAGGAGAATGACCAACAGCAACTGGAAACCATGGCAATCTTCGTCTTTGGGAGAGAGGATTCTTTCCATCCACCCAAACACATAACGATAGTCATCAATGGAGCACAGGTCCTGACAGATGTGCCTTCTGTTGCAACAGCTGTTGCCATGTTTTCTGGACTAATTTATGCCCTCAACTTAAAGTATCCAAAAAATCTGCAGTACACTCTAGAATTCATACAAAAGGTCCTGATGGAGCTTGGTGGCAAAAAGATGTCTTCAAAAGTTCACAAGCTGAGCACTCTGCTTTACACCTGTTGAACTCTTTGAATCTTCAATTGTTGCATCTAAAAAAAAAGGAGTTTAGATTCTTTCATGACATCTGCTATTGCTGTTGCAAGACTACTCAAGTTCAGAGACTATTGTTCAATACTGTGGTGAGAAACCGAAGAGCAATGGAATATACTGTATATTGCAGTAATATTTGATGCCAGGTTTTGCCAGGTTCAATTTCATAGAATCTTTGATTAGATTTTTCGAGTGTGTAGTTTCATTCTCTTGAGCAGGATTGACCTGGACAAAATGTAAACATTCCACAGATTCTGATAGCTAAAAATACTTTTTTCATATAATATAAGTTCGCAATGTTGTTAAGAAAAACAAAGCTGTTATGCATGTTAAAAAATCTAGTGTCATTGTTTTGGCTGACATGTTCATTGAACAATAAATGTTTATAGATAAAATATGTGCTGCTGAATGTAAGTCAATGTAAGTGTAAAAGGAATTTCATATTTACATTATGATAATCACAATTATTTATTTGAGACAATTTTAAAAAGTTACATTTGCTCAAACAGTCAAAACTAGTTTCTATCAATTTCAAAATATCAGGTTAGATTTAGTGGAATATTTACATTGAGTAAAACATGCAACTTAATTTATTTGATTTGAAGGAACTTGACATAATTGATTTGCCTTGGCTACAAACATTAGTTTACCTGAAGTTAAAATTTTAAGGTTACATAAACATATATTTTTGACATCAAGTCAATGCTAAACTATTAGGTGTGACAGATTACTTCAAAATGTTTAAGTTGAGGCAGTGTTAAATTTCTTTCAGTGTATAATAGGACGTAGATATCCACGGTATTACACAATGACTCCTTTAACAGCAATTAGCATGAAAATAAAAAGTGGGTACTAAAAGACAAATACTGACATGGATGTTTGGACTGTGGATTAGTTTAATCTCTCTCCCTTTGGTTCTGTTTTGGTTTTTCCTATGGCTCCACAGTCAATAAGTATGCACACCTGCTTTTCATCTGCACTCAGCTCATCGTTACCTCTTTTGCAATCACCAAGTGGTGGTTTATGCCCAATGTGTCAGATTCTATTGCATCCTGATAGTTTGTTACAAGTTTTATCCTGTTGTTTGAATGCTGCATCAGCAGCACGCAGAATTTTGAACTGAAGACGTTTCAATTTGTTTTATTCGCATTTCAGCTTTTAAACAAGAGTTCAGAGCTTTAGGCTTATTGCTCTTCAGGAATGTTTCATACTTAAGTTTTGATTTCTGCTTCAAAACTAGCCTGGCAAGCCATCCTATATCTGTGAATATATAGTCTGGCCACGACCCATTGACGGCCCTCAGTCGTGAGGTGGGATCTACGGTTGTCTTTCAAAATGTCAGCACGCAATTGGATAGCGCTAGGACCAATCAGAGTGATGAACAACATGACGTAATCACGGCGACGGAAAAGCGGGAGGCAGCAATGGCGTCTAACATCAATGATTTCTGTCGTTTTTGTATGAAAAACATGCGAATATCAGGTGTACTGGGACATTGCACTACTTTGTTTGATAAAAATAAGAAGCCGCTAAGTATAGCAGACAGACTTACGCACGTTGGAGTCTAAATCGTCCAATGTTGATGACAAAGCCATTTCAAACGAGCCATGTTGTTTGTGTTCACGGTCGCAGCTCTGACGTCATCGGCTACTCCCGCTCTGTGATTGACCCACAATATAGAGAGCTGTGATTGGCCCAACCAGAACTATAGCGAGCTGTGATTGGACAGCCACAGCAGTGGATCGGGCTGCGAGGGTTCCAATGAAGCGTGCCTAGACCAAACTTTGCAAGGCAAGAATTTGGTCTAGTTCACTAGGCTACTTCAAAATGTCTGGTCTTCAAATAAATTCAGATTGGACATTTCAGCCAATTTTGAAATTATTATTAAACAATTTCTGCTAAAATGCCAGCTCTTTGAAGTTCAGAGATTTCCATTTTACGCCATTCACGAACATTTTAAATTTGTATATCATTTGGTAATGTTTATATCAATCTGTCTACATGCTTCATTTGTATTTCTTTTTACAATTCTGAGGACATTTTAAAATTTGATTTCTCTACAAATAAACCGTCCTGCAAAACATTGTATGATTTGTTTTTAGATTACATTTACATATAGATATTGTACATCTCCTTGTTTTTGATGCATTTTGTGATTATAAAATATGTTTAAACTAATTTTCTATGAATGTTTTTTCATACTAAAGGTAATTAAAACAATTGGTCACTTTCCAAACCAAATAAAAACAGCCAAAGTTGTTCCGCTGTGAAAATCTGGGGACAAACACTGCTTCACAAACTACAGGCCTGTCTCTCTACTCCAACAATTCTCAAAAATTCTTGAAAAACTGTTTGATAAGACTGTAAAATTTTCTAGAGACACATAGGTTACTCAGCAACAACCAATGTGGTTCATTCATTCATTCAACTTTTTATTTCGAACATGTAGCACTATCAAAGATTACACACACAAAAGTACAAAAAGAAACAAAACAAAACAAAATAAAAAAACAAATAAGGCTAATTTTACGTATCTACCATCTGCTTTGAGCCACATTCTCGAAAAGGAGTGGGAAGAAGTATACACTTATAAACTCCCACCCCTTTTTCACAGATCATAAATACTCCATCCAGTTATCTTTTATTCTGAACGCATTTTCAATACTGAATTGGTTTCTTGTCAAAACACTTGCACAGGACAACCAGCTCTACCTCAATGGTAATGATTGATTTAATGGAGTAAATCACAAATTCCATAGACCATAAATCACACATTGTAGGAATTTTCATTGACCTGAAAAAAGCCTTTGACACAGTTAATCATAATATTTTAGTTGACAAACTGGAATGATATGGGATTAGAGGGGTTTCATTATACTGGCTAAGGAGTTATTTCAGAGACAGAAAACAATTTGTGAAACTGGGAGAACATCAAACATCATGCTTGAAAATTGCTTGTGGCGTTCCTCAGGGGTAAGTATTGGGTCCAAAACTGTTTCTTTTATATATTAATGACATTTGCGAGATACCACAGGGTATATGCAGGAATCTCAAACTTAAATTTAAGACCTTTTCAAGACTTTTTAAGACCTTAGAAAATAAAAATCAAGACTTTATCGCAATGAATTAATCAACTGTTAAACACTAATATATTCTTTTTAAATACTGCATTGCGGTGGGACACGTCACATTTGGGACAGCAAGGCTGTAGCACTGGTACGTCAAGTCACGTGGTATGGAAACGCAAGTAAACAACTGGCATAGGAGAACAAAAAAAATATTTTATTTTAATAGTTTACATGAATCCAATTGTATTACCTGCAAACTTAGAGGGTGTGAAAAAGGTGACAACTAACCCCCGCCCACCTGGAACAAGGTCCTCGTATGCCGCAGATTAGCATCTATGCATCTACTGGGTTTTGTAGTGACCTGACATTTACAAACTTTTATTGCAACAATAACCTGTTAGAATCATTTTAAAAATCATCAATGGGATTTTTTGCAAAATGCAAACAATTTTCTACCACATTCACTCTGCTCAAAAAAATGAAAAAAATAATGACAGAATTGATCAGAAAATTACTAGAGATCATATTAACTAGTGATGTGCGAGTCATGAACGAATCGTTCAATACTCGAGAATCACTTTACTGACTCACGAATCACGAGTCACAATCCCAACCGACTCATTTACTGACTCGTCCCTGTTACTGTTAGGAAACTAATTTCATTAGTAGAGATATATCTAGCTTATCATTAAAATTGTGGAAAAAAAAAAAAAACAGCCAGTTTCTTAATAAAAGCATTTTCTTACCTGCTCTGGCCTGGAAGCTTTCCCAGTAGCATTGGTCTGCTAACAGCACGTTCGAATCACTCACGACTCACCCCCTCCCTTCCTGAAAGCTAGCTTAAAATGTCCTTTGCTAAATCGTAGCATGAACGAATCATTCAGTTCCTCCGTAGCGGGCCTCACTCAGAGTCACTCACCCCCCCCTCGCGGGTTTCAGCTGTCACTCATTGGAGTACAGCTAACCCACCTCAGCTCATGAGTCATGACTCACGCTGCTCGCGGTACGGATCACTCACTACTCCCAACCGAGTTTCAGCTCATAGGAGTCCCCCAGTGGAAGCTCGTGTAATTACATACGAATCACTAACCCTAACCTTGCTCAGCTCATGACTCACGCTGCTCGCGCCGCGGTACGGATCACTCACTACTCCCACCCGGGTTTCAGCTCATAGGAGTCCCCCAGTGGAAGCTCGCGGTACTACAAGCTCACTCACCTCTCCCTCCTGGCTGTCAGCTGCAGAAACTCAGGCTGTTAGGGGAAGAGTCGCTCCTTCACCTGAGCTGAACTTTGATAGTGTGACTGACGCCATATTCAGTCAACACCTTTTTCTTTTTGCAAAGATAATGAGCAGACTAAAGAAAAAATATAATATTTCAGTTCCACCACTATTTTAAAAAATGAATTTCAGTGTATAAAATTGATAGTTTTTTTCAATCACTCATCTTAGCAGTAGGATTTACATAGAAAGAATGAAAATGTAGATTTTTTTTTGCACTCTGGGCAACTGACTCAGTGACTCAAACGACTCGAAAACCCGATTCATTTTGGTGAGTGACTCATTCAAACTCGATTCAGTAAAAAGAATCGAGTTTACCATCACTAATATTAACAATTATTATGAGACTAATTCACAGACCACATCTGAAAATATTCCAAAATACTGAAATCATTCTTAAGTAGGGTGACCAGATCCCAACTCACCAAATGTGAGACAAAGATTACTCAATGTGGGACCATGTGAAATCCTAATGCAATGAAATAAAGTAAAAAAAAAACTTCTATTCTGCCTTTTAGCTCTGACATCATTTGTAAATATACATAAAAGTATTATCATCATTATATATTTCATGTACTATATATTCTATTTGAATTCAACTTGAACAAGCAAACAGCTTTCAGACTATTTCACAGTTCCTCTCGTTACCACAGCTTAACTCAGGCTCTTTGACCTTCTATAGTGGCTCTGAGTAACTTTAGCTAAACTTATTTAAACCATTAACTCATTTTAATAAAACAGACAGACGCACAATAAAAATGCAGGTTTAAGCAGCTTTTCAGAGTTTTCATTAAATAATTGCACTGACTTTCCAAAACAGAATGATAGTAAAAGAACCTGTAACGCTTTTAGAATCCATCTATGTTAATTTTGAATTAGTTTTCCACTAATATCAACATCCCATTAAAAAAATCCATACTTTTTTGCAAGTTTATTTCTTCTTAATTTCAAATCTCTATTAGTAGATATGTAGGGAGGAGGAAAAAAAACATCACTGATTTTTAATCTCTGAAAAAATTCAGATTTAACCTTAGCGTTTCTTAGTTACTTTTTTCCCTCAAAATTTTGAGAATAAGTAATCAAGGATTTCATTAAATTCTCTCGTTCTAAAAGGGTTTAGCTTGTCTGTATCTGAAACAACACTACCCCAGCACCTTGTCTGTGTCAGAATCTCCTTTGGATTTTACCATGAACCTGTCTATTTACTGGGAAACCTGCTTTTGACCAACATGTTTTCTGTGACTCTCAGATTTTCTGCTCCGTTTCATATCAGACGTCGTTACACGAAAAAAAAAAAGACTCAGAAACAAAGACTGTCAAGAGTTTCTCTGAACACGTCTAGTTTACAGGTCTTTACAGTCTTTCTCCATCATGCTCACCTGTCCTCTGTGCTCGCTGGAGTTTCTGTGTTGGTGTTTCGGGTGCCGCCGCGCTAGCTCAGCGTCTTTTTGCCAAGCTGTCTCCGTGACTGTGATTGGTCAAATAACGACTCGTGACCCACTAACAAAGATGGTTTGTGAATGAGTGAAGACCCACTCCTCCTAAAAACAAAAACTCTTCGATTCACGCAATCATCATATTTGGCTTCATAAACAGCAATTTTCGCCGAAAAGCGACAATTTTGCAAGTATGAGACGAACGTATTTTAAATTCACGCCAATACTAACAAAATTTAAGACTTTACTACATCAATTTCAAGACTTTTAAGACTTTTCAAGACTCTGCGGATACCCTGTACCAAGTATGCTTAAATTAGCGCTCTTTGCTGATGATACTACTGTTTTATGCTCAGGGGAAGATTTACAGGAAGTCTGTAAATTAAACCGTTTGATGAAAATACATTAACATTAAATTGAAATAAAAACAAATTCATGGTTTTGGGAAATTAAAAAAAAGCAGTTACAAAAATTTTGATGGATGATGTCGAGATTGAAAGAGTGTACGAAATCAAGCCACAGCTGTATTATATAAAGTCAAGTTTCTACTATACTTCTGGATTATTAACATTGTATCACTCACTGATTGTACCTTACTTAAATTATTGTGTAGAAATTTAGGGAGCCACATATAAAACCTAGGAGGATCTTTGTTGACATATTTTTTCATCGTTGTGCACATGCGCGAGTGGCTGTGTGGCAGAAGACGGCCTGCTATCAATACGCGACATACACTTTCACGCGAGTTTACGGGCGAAATCCGCAAAATATAAACACTTTAACATCTAAAGACAGGAGGAGGGTTAAAAAGAAGCTTAAAATCTGTAATGAAGACAAAAATAAAGCATGTTTGAGCTCTGGGATGACAGAAAAAGTTGGTTCGATTCGCCAGTGTTTTCTCCACAACTCTGCTGGGGAGACATTTATTCCTATTCAACAGAAAGCCCTGGACCCTTCACTCATGAACAGTTAAAGGCTTTCAAACGTCTGGAGGTCTACGATTATTGTGTTTCAAGGAAAGTTTGGCTGAACTATTCTGCAAAACAGGAAGCCGTGACTTCGGTAAAGCCGTGGTCGTGCTGAAGTCGGCACCGGCCGGCTAGCAGAGTCAGCATGATTCACATCACCTGTGGGTGGATAAATCCTCACGGCGACTGCAAAGCTAGGTAAGTCTTCATTAATCAGTGTTGTTAGTTTTTACTTATTCATTTATTTATTATTATAACGATCGCGGGCTGAGACACCTGAATCAGAACGCGAAAACTAAATGACTCCGTGGATATAAAACTACACGAAGATGAATATTTTAAAAAGCATCTTCTCTTATTAACAAATACTTAGCTACAAGCACTTACCATGAACAAATGAGCCACACAAACTCCATTGCTGCAGGAATCCAGGCTTTCTTCAGACAGTCGGGTCACCCGCAATCATCTATTTCATATTTTGCGCTCCTTTACGGAGGAAATTCTAATAAAACTTTTTATCAAGCCTCCCACGGGCCAAACGATCAACCACACAGCAAGAATGATCCATCTGCTTCGCTAAATCCTCCTCCAAGCATGCAAAACAATTGAATTATAGGCAAAATACGCTGTTTGTTGCCACCCAGGTCCCATGATGCAATGCGAAAAACATAGACATTGACGTCACAAAAGATCCTCCTCTACACAACCTTTGTTTATTCTACAAAAAAGAGCACTGAGGATCATTAATAACAGTCATTACAGAGATCCCACTAACCCGTTATTCATTCAATTTAAAATACTGACATTTTATGACTTGGTAGATTGGAAAATATTGCAAACAATGTACAGAGCAAATACAAGTATGATACTGACTAATATTCAGAAAATGTTTCTAAAGAGAGTGAGTGGGTGCATGTTGAAAGGAACCGATGTTTTTGAATTACCTAGACTTAGAACCAAACTTAAGGACTGTAGTATTTCTGTATGTAAGACTATGGAATAACCTTAACAGGGAAATAAATTAATCAAAATCAATTATCATATTTAGAAAATGTACCAAATAAAGTCAAAGCTAGAAGAGAGGGTGAAAAAATGTTTTTTTTCTTTGATTGAGTGTGTAAATAATTATATTTTCAGAATGTGTTAATTTCTTTCTGTAAAAAGGGGCAGAAATTATAAGATATTTTCTTCATTCTGTTCCTTTTCAAAATTATAAAATGTTACGTATAGATATACTTTGTTGTTTTGTTGTTTTCTTATTTTTTTTTTTTTTGTATATTTTTTTGAATGAAATAAAGTTAAGAAAAAAAAGTTCTTATAATTAAAGATTAATTTGGAAATCACATTAAACACATACAGGGTAAACTTGAAAGAAGCACTTCAATATGGGTATATATTTTATATATTCATGTTAGTGCATAGTAATATATAAATGAGTTAACATGTATTCATTGTAACTATTCACACCTACATGGACTCATGTTGTCTGTGCTAGCATAACTACACAGGAGAAAATCGTTTACTTGCACTTTTAATCTGGATGGGATCTAATGGCTATTGCTTCATCCTACTTCCTTCTCGAACACTATAATATATATGGATATGCAGCTTTGTGGATTTTTTGTTTTTCTTTGCACATGTTTGAATAAATCTAAAATAACAAGCCAGAATTGTGTATAAACATTTAAGGTTCTTTTACAATTTAATTTGAACACCAAAAGATTTTTATTATCCAAATTTGTCATGTTTTGAGTTTTAATTTTCAGATTTCTATGTCATAAGGTTGTTTTTTTTTTGTGCATTTTCTTCGAGGTTCAGTTACTTTTGTCTATTCGCTTTGCTGTGAAATACGCTTTTCTAATTATAAAACCTATTTTAACTCAAAATAACTGCATTTAAATAAAACAAACTGCATTAAATGATGATTTTTATTCTAATAATGAACTCACACAACAAAAACATTCAAGATGCAGTCAATCACCAAGTTTTGTGCAGTAGTAGACTGAAAATCTGCCCTTCCTGTCTCGTCTCCCCTCGTTAAGTGTTAGTTTGATTCACCTGTTCCTCGTTACCCTACCCACCTGCTTCCCTGATTACCCTCTTCTATTTAAACCCTCTGTTTGAGCTGCTCTGTGTCAGATTCTCATCTGATCTCACCAGCATGGCAGCGTACCTGCTGTTGGTAACCAAAACAGGTCATTTTAAAGCTGCTGACCTGCAACATGTGCTTGCTCTCTTGTGTTTGGGGCTGTTTTCATCTCCACACCATGACACAAAATTTAGATTTCCACTATAGTTCTTTTTTCCAATTTACCTATGGCATTGAAGTCCCCATCATCTAAGCCTGCATTGAAGGCCCAAAAGTCTTGGGACATTGTGAACTTGTCATTCTGTTGATTGATGACCCTCAGCATGTCATTGTCTCCTTCATCCTCTGTCACCCTACAATGTGGAGGATGATGTTCTCCTGCATTGTTTTCTGTTGAAAGTAAACATGCATCATTAAACCAAAAACTGGTCATTACAAATAAAGATTTATCTAGCACCTTCCAACAGTCCTATGAACCCAGAAGGAACTAAACATGCAGCCCTCCAGTTACAGGGTGAAGACTCAATTCCCACCAGTCACCCCATTTCACACACAGTCTTAATTGTACACTCAGGTGTGTTGAATCAGGGGAAAAAATGCATTAAAAACAGCCCTCAAGGACTAGGCATCAACACTGCTTTAAAAAAAAAATGAAATGACTCATTCTTTGTGAAGGTTGTTGACTGCACCTGTACTCCAAATGTTGAAGATGTGTACTTGTAGACTTTGCATTTTTTTTTTTCCATGAGGGCTACATAATTGGGGAATCCCACTCTTAGGCCCCTTAATGTTTTTTATCCTAAGCCCTGACTGCAGCTCTTTGTTGAATCCATTGCCTTTGCTGAAATATGGCCATAATCCATCTTATTGTTGGAATACACAAACCAAGTGGATTTTTCTATCTTCACATCATACTGAGCAAAGTACAGTCACCCACAACATCTGGCACTGCTGCCTCTCTGCACTTAGGTGTGTTGAATCAAGAAAAATATGCATTTTTGTAGACTTTCTTTAGAAAAGTGAAGGCCTCTAATATTCTGCACTAAAACAAAAGCACAGGGTTGTAGGCCATACCTGTGTTAACAGACAGATGGGTAAAAGTGGGCAATACCTCGAGGTCTTTCGTCCATGCGGTCATTAACATTTTGTGAATGCTCAGGGGAACCTGCTCCTGGCCTGAGGAGACACATCTCACTGCTGACACCTTAACCACATAACAAGTCTTTGATTCTCCATATTAACAAAACTATGTTTATTTTTTAAAATAAAGACTTGATACCTCTGCCTCCAGACACCAGGCCTGTGCTGCTGCTAGCATCCTTTAGCTGGATGACAGGGGCTGGAGGGTCAAGCAGGATCTCCACTTCCTTTAGGAGTGAGCAGCCCCCCCGGAAGAACTCGGTGTTCTTTGTGATAAAGATTGTATAAGGGAGGGACTGTTCTCTCAGCTCATACCCCTGAATCATGCAGCTGCTACCCCGTTTTACCTTTTTAACAAATTCTTCAAAAAGAGTAATCTTGCAAACTGTTTTGCCATCCGTGATGACAGCTACATGATTGTTATTGACACATGTTGTGCAGATGAACTGTGAAAGTTCCATTGCACAACCTTAGGTCTCTTTTTAAGATGACCACGTGTGTGTGTTGGGGGGGGGGGGTGTCTGAAAGACAGGGTGTTGGGTTTCATCTGTAGAGTGTCATCTAAAGCCATCCTGAAACAAAGGGGGGAATAAACACAATAGGAAACTTTATTTCTTGGAGATATACAAAGTATTAACCAAAGGGCCACCTAATGAAAATAACTAATAGGAAGTGTGTTGATCCCAAAATGCAAATGTTTCTCTTTCACCTTTTCTTGACTTTTCATAACAAATGTAATTTTAGAATAAAGTAGAAACTGATGTGAGATTTAAAGTCTAAAACACAACTGACAGTCAAAAGAGCGAGAGTCTTAACCATTTAGAAAGGTGCACTGGAAGGTCACTGAAACACTGTGGGCTCTGTTAATACTGCAGATGAAACCCAAAAGTGTAACCCCTACTTCACACTGGAAGCATCCGTGGTGCGGAACAATTTACTCGTGAGTTTTGCTGTGCGCCAGTACACACTGGGAGTCTGCCATGGTGCAGCGTCTCCACCGTGCTCCTCCCTAGACTTGCAAGATCACAAAATCCCTCGACTTCACAGGTCACTTTTTTTAATTTTATTTTTTGTCATCTGCCATTAAACCAAAAAAGAAGGAAATCACGATTTGATGTCATGATGTTCCTCTCCACTGCTGGGATTAAAGCTGTAAACAGCAATTGCTGCTCCTGTGCATCCACATACCAAAAGATTTTTATTATCCAAATTTGTCATGTTTTCCAGATTTCTAAGGTGGTGGTTGGGTTTTTTTTCCCAGTTACTTTTGTCTTTATTAGCTTTTGCTGTGAAATATACTTCTAATTTATATAATCACCTATTTTACCTCAATGACTGCATTTCAATAAAACTGTTAAAGGATTTTTATTCTAATAATGAACTCTCACAACAAACTTTCAAGATGCAGTCAATCACCAAGTTTTAAGTAAACTGAAAATTGCCCTTCATGTCTCTTTGTGTTAGTTTGATTCACTGGCCATAGGCAGATTCAGATTAATTTATTGATGACCACACAACACGTTGGTGGAATTTGTTTCCGGTGCAGCATGACATGCTCAAAACTCGACAGGAACAAACGTTTTTGCAATGCCGCAAACCTTAATACAGTCTACTGCTGACTGCATCAGCAGATCGATGTCTTCAAAAACCTGCTGCTGTGGACACCTTGTAGAACGTGAAAGAATAGGGAGGTGGGTTCCCATTTACCTGTGTACAACTCCTCATTTCTGGCCAGTATTACTTTGCTGTGGATGGAAGGTAAATGTGGTCACACCCACCTCCATCCACTTGAGGGCGCACCCTGCTAAACACCTGATGTTACCCGGACAGTCAAATAAAATAAGACATTTATCAGGTCTGGCCTGAGGAGGTGCATGCCGACTACTGGAACAGGTTCCTGGGGTCACAGGCTTCCTCTAGTATGGATGCTCCAACAGGTGCCCGCCACCACTCGAACCCAAATGGGTGGGACGGGTGCATGATGCAGTTTCTAGTTATTGCACTTCACTTATGTTGAAGTAGCCTACATTGAGAGGCTTTAGGGTCAGAGCTGAAGCACAGCAGTAGGGTTGGGCATCGACCATCGATTGGAACCGGGACCAACTGTCAGGTTTTCCTGGAATCGTTCAAATATTTGAAGTTTCGAGTGCTTCCCTGATTACCCTCTTCTATTTAAACCCTCTGTTTGCGCTAGTCTGTGTCAGATCCTCATCTGGCGTCACATCAGCCTACCTGCTGTTATTCAAGAAAACGGGTCATTTAAAAACTGCCGACCTGCAACCTGTGCTCTTGTGGTTTCATCTCCACACCTTGACAGAATAACATTTTGATTTCCACGATTGTTCTGCCTTGCAGTTTGACAATTGCTTTGAATCCCCCACCAGCTAGTTCTGCGTCAAAGTCCCAAAGTTCTTCAGAGATGACCCTCAGCATGTCATTGTCCCCTTCATCCTCTGTCACCCCCATAATGTGCACAATGACGTTCTCCTGCATCATTTTCTGTTGACGGTAAACGAGCATTATTAAACCAAACACTGGGTATTACAAATAAAGATGGTAGCAGTTTTGTGCAAATTTAAAGTTATGAATTGCTGTTTATCTAGATCCTTCCTATGAACCCAGAAGGAACTACAAACCTGCAGCCCTTCAGTTATTGGGTGAGCACTTTACTCCCATCAGTCTCCCCAGTTCACACAGTCCTAATTGAACACTTAGGTGTGTGTGGAATTAAAAACAGCCCTCAAGGACTGGGTGTCAACATCACTGCTTTAAAAAAAAAACTAAACTAACTCACTTTCACAGTTGTGAAGGATGTAGATTGTAGCTGCAATCCAAATGATGATGAGGTGGACTTTACTTGGGTGACCAAGTCACTGTCACCCACAACATCTGGCACTGCTGCCTCCCTCCACAAACTCAAGGCTATGGTGAACCCATCCTGCTAAATTATGCAATCATTTTACTAAAAACTACAATAAGTTTAACACTGAATTTGGTTAAAATATGTGAATATAAAAATACCTCATTGGGCTTAATGTTGCTGAAGGGAACCTGCTCCTGGCCTGACACCTTAAACAAACACAAGTCCTTTTTTCCATATTAACAAAACCATGTCTAGCGTTGGAATAACCTTAATACCTCCATCACCTCTGCCTCCACAGAGACTAGGCCTGTGCTGCTGCTGGTATCCTTCAGTTGGATAACGGGGGCTGGAGGGGCGAGCAGGATCTGCGCCTCCTTTTTGAAGTCATCAGAGACTGAGTGGGCAGCTCCCCAGAGGAACTTTGTTGAAGATTGTGTGTATATAGGGTACCACCCCATCTTACCTTTTTAACAAATTCCTCAAAGTAATCTTGCAAACTGTTTGCCATCCGTGATGGCAGCTACATGATTCTTTCTTTGACACATATTGTGCAGAGGAACTGAAAGTCCCACTGCATAACCTTAGGTCTCCTCTTTAATATGACCACGTGTCTGAAAAACCGGGTGTTGGGTTTTGTCTGTAGACTGTCATTTAAAGCCATCCTGAAACGGAAGGGGGGGGAGAGAAGCACAGTAGGAAGCTTAATTTCTTGTGGATACACAAAGGGCTGCCTGGAGGTTTTTTTTTGGGGGGGGGGAGGTTCTTCCTCAGCAGGAGAAGCTGGCGCAACAGCAGCATCGGGCCTAGCGAGAGTAGCTGTGGAAGCAGGAGCTGGATCTTTTGACGCGTGAGCATCGTTGACAGAGATGCGCACAAATAAGTCTCCTCTGATCTTTCTCGCCCGGGAGAGGTTGTTGTGCAGGGTGTAGAACCTCTCCTGCATCTCTATGCTGTGACACATGAACGAGGAGAGGTTCTACCTCACCTGAGTCATTCCTCTCAAAGTTCTAGAGAAGAGTCGTGTCACTATATAAACACACACATTGAATTGATTCATGTTTTTGATACTCGCATAGGTGGAGACGGCAGTCCTGATGTCCATTATGGAGGGTTCTCCCTTCAGCCCCATCTCTGCCCAGGCACTGCGGAAATACTGGGCCATGTCTTTGGCCTCACCACGGCCCAGACCGAAGACGTAACTGGTTTTCTCCACTGACCTGGAGCGCAACCAGAGCCAAGTTTGGAACCATGCGTATTCCTCTGACTCCAAGTAAATTTGGCTAATGGTGATGTGTCGACCAGGGTTGTAGGATGCGATGCAGTTGGTGACAAACGATCCCCACACATCGGAAATTGCAGCAAACTTATTGGTCTCCGCTCGCTCACTGCGTGTGAACATGTCATCAAAGCGTAGGTGTCGCAAGATGTCTTGAAAGCGGTTTCGGGCCATAGTTGCAATGATCTTTGGGTTTGCTGACCAGCTGTCACATATTGATGGAACCTTGGTCACCCCCTGCAAGATAATGACTGCAATAAATGCCATTAGTTCTGGGAGATCCATGAACCAATCCACCTGCTCAGTGTGGTGTGCATGTTGAGTAGTCCATTCTTGAATGCTACGAAGCATGTCGAGTGATAAAACGGAGGAAGCTCTGAAGGCCGTTGGCTCTCCAGCTGTTGCGTATGGTTCTATTGGGGTGAAATGGAGATGTGTCCCCACTTGTTCTTCACGCCACACTGTGCCATCTTTCGCTGTCTCTGTTGGCCCACTCCCCAACCGAGCTCTCTTCTTTGGTAGAGGAGGAGTCTCCTCTGCAAGATAAACGATTTCAAATTAACTTTTTGTTTGGTTCTAAATAAAAAAGATGAGTCAGGAAATGAAAATGGGTAGTTTGAGAAATCTAACCTGAAGACAGCTCAGTCTGAATCCGGTTGAAGGACTAAAGGCTGGTTTATATTCTCTGAGCTCCACAACGGAGAGACGCACACAGAGTGTCCGAAAGGTTTTCACATTTGAACTTCTGTTCAGGCAGCGGAGTGTTGCAAAGCAATTCCCCGCCAGGACAGCAGAGGGCGTAGCGCTATTCTGTGATATCCTGCCACCATGACACTCATGCATCCGGTTCACGATAGTGTATTTACTCATGTGTTTACATTGTTTTAATGTATTTCAGAGACTTTTTAACACGGACTGTGTCCTTCATTCTCCTCCACCTCTTCATCCAGTCGCCACCTCTAAACCCACGTTTCCCATTGTTTCCATCCACGTTTGCTCCGTATTTTGTGCTCCTTCAGTCACGGGTTAATAAACGTTCATATTTTCGGACTTTTCCGTGATGCGTTCTTCAATCTATTCTGGGTCTGCCGCTAACTAGGTTTTTACTTATTAACGGAGCAACAGCGGTGCTGGTGACGAAGTTACAGGAAGCGTCATCCTGACCAATCACAAGCTTGCTGTCTCCGTCACTTTCAACGGATGTTTAAAATATGGGGCATGTCTCCGTCACCCTCCGCGAACCAGTCGGAGAGCCCTTGCGCCGACGCAAAATGGCGGTGCATGCGTCCGTTTCACGCAGACGGACAGAGTATAAACCAGCCTTATGTCTTCTCCATCTGAGTCACAAGGGTTGGCCTTGCTCACGATCAGTCCAATGCCTGTTGAGTGGTGAGTCTCCTCTGCATTTTGTGTCTTGTGACCAAAATACGTGAAGCAGTCACCTATTTTTCCTCCACAGCACAAAAGACTGCATGCAAATTTCTGTAGCTGCTGCTCTCAAGATGGGCCTCTCTGCCTCTCACCTTATGCATGTCCCCTACACAAAAATGCAGCTGGGGGATGGGCAGACACACTCGGAAGCAACTTAAGCCGGGCGTACACTGTGCGACTTTTTCACTCGTAGCGTTCAGCTTCAGCTCAAACTGTACGACTTCCTCGCAGAACAAATCTCACGAGTCATGTGCTCACACTGTACGACCCAGTTCTCGGATGCAACCCGACTGCTCACACTGTACGTCTGGCATGAACTCATCGCAGCTATAAAAAATATAGCCAGTAGATGACGCAACACGTTGGTCCCCCCGGAATTGCAAACACGAAGAAGTAAACACCAGGAAAACGAATGACACGCGTTTGGTTATAGCAGAGAGGCGCCTGCATGCTCGTTCCTGCAGTAATGCCCATGAAAACAAGACGTTTGGCTCTTCTTGCCATCTTGTGTGTCAATGAAAAGAAAAAGACGAATATGGACAAACGCACACACCTAAATCCCTTGTACACATTATAAAACATTTTCTTAATCTTTACAGGTGAGACCTTCAACTCCTTGAGTTTCCAGTTCAGGATTGGGAGCACCACACTGAGCCGCATTGTGATGGAAACCTGTGCAGCCATAACCTCAGTATTACATGAGGATTACTTAAATGTAATTATTTCCCCCTGCCCAAAAACAGCTCATTCACCTGTTCATCCACTCATCACGCTCTGCAGATGTAAATCGGTGTCGGGTCATACCAAAGACTTTGAAAAAATGGGACCCAATGCCTCCTCGCTTGACACTCAGCACTAAGGGGTTGGATTGGGGGGTTAAACCACCAAAGAGTTCCCGAGCGCGGCCACAGCTGCAGCTCACCGCTCCCCACCATGGAGATGTAATTTCACCAGTGTGAGAGAGAGAGATTCCATCATACTTATGGCTGTAGTTGACAAATTATAGATATGTGTATGCAAGTGCAGGGACACAGGGAAGGGCATCTGATGCCGGAGTGTTTGCCCATTCTGATCTCAGGGATGCTATGGACACAGGCACACTGAATGTCCCCACTGATGCTACCCTGCCAGGCACTGACTCCACGATGCCATATATGCTCATTGGTGATGAAGCATATCCCCTTAGGCCAGATCTGATGAAACCATATCCATCACGAAACCTTAACCAGAATCAAAGGATTTTCAACTACAGGCTTTCCAGAGCACGCCCTGTTGTCGAACGCATTTGGAATTCTGGCCAATCGTTTTGGTGTTTTCATAACCACAATTTGCCTGGATCCAGACAAAGTTGTTGCAATTGTTTTTGCAACACTTTTTCCACAACTTCCTCCGGCAACAGAGATCAGATGCCTACACACCACCTGGTTATGTGGATTCTGAAGATGCAAACCATCACCTGGTCAGTGGCACATGGCGAAGTGAGGGAGCCCTTCAGTCAGTTTCAGCAAACAGAGCTAGGAACCCCTCAGTGGAGGCAAAGAAACAACGTGATGCGTTAGCCCAATACTTTGTCTCACCTGCAGGAAGAATTTCTTGGCAAGACAACATGGTGTAGCTTCATGTGTGTTGAAATGATTCTGTAAATGGAGCCTTGGTTCCACTCAGTTTATCTGCATTAGCTCAGATGGTTTTCCTGTATGGCTGTTGATAACTGACTTTCTTTAAACAAGAACAAGACATTGATTAAATGGAACTGAATTTAAAGGCTGATGTTTCTTTCCATTCTTATAGTGTATTCTGTTGAAAATTCAAAATATTGTGTGAAACGCTGAAAAATGGCGAGCAACACAAAGAAACTTTTGCTCGAGTTGGAACTGCTTGATTTGGAAGAAAAAGGGCTCATCTTGCTTAAATACCAGCAAGAGCGCAAAAGGAGACGGCGGCATCAGTGGAATGTCTGGCCACTAAACAGGACGAGGCAGACCACGGGCGAATTTTCAGGGCTTGTGCGACCTTTGAGGGACATGGACGAGGAAATGCATTTCAAGTATTTTCGTATGTCTGCTCAAAGATTTGATGAACTGGTTTGTCGATTGGAACCACTGATGCATCACCAGGGTGCACACACTATGCCTATAAATGTGTCCCAGAGATTGGCCGTGACGCTGCACGTGTTGGCTTCAGGTTGTAGCTTCCAGCTACAAAATGGCGTCCTGCACAGTGTCGAAGGTTGTTTCTGAAGTCTGCAGGGCGTTGTGGGAAGTTCTGCAACCTGATTACCTGCCATGCCCGACAAGTAACCAGTGGGAAGCCATCGCAGCAGATTTTTGGCGTCTTTGAAACTTCCCAAATTGCGTTGGGAGCCTCGATGGGAAACGTGTGAACATCAAAGCACCACCAAATGCTGGGAGTGACTACTTCAACTGTAAAGGTAGTCACTCCATAGTGCTGATGGCAACATATGATGCCCGATATCGTTTTACGATGGTGGACGTCGGAGGTTATGGACGGGAGAGTGACGGTGGCGTGTTTAAGGAGAGCATCTTTGGTTCAAAGCTACTGAACAAGTTGAACCTGCCCTCACCTGCGTGTCGCTGATGCTGCCTTCCCCCTGCACACCAACATAATGAGACCTTTTCCAGGTATTCACCTAACCATAGGTTTAGCATTTCTTATGACAAGTGTGTCATGTGTAATATGTTGTGGTTATGTACTGTTTAATAACACTTCATGTTGCTGTTTGTTTTTTTAGGACATAATATGGAGAAGGAGAAGCTGATCTTCAACTACCGCCTTTCCAGAGCCCGGCGTGTAATTGAAAACAGCTTTGGGATCCTAGCAGCACGGTGGCGAATTCTCGGGAGGGCCATCGAGTTCCGCCCAGAGAAAGCTGTGGATGTTGTGAAGGCGTGTGTGGTTCTCCACAACTACCTGGCATATTGTGATGATGCCAACACACCACTGAGCCGATGCATCCCCCCCACTTTCACTGATGCTGACTCGGCAGGAACGATGCACCCTGGAGATTGGCGGCGTGTGGTTGACGGTGACTCTAATCTGCAGCCAGTTGACACAAGGATGATGTGCAGGAGTCGTGCAACAAACAATGCCATCAGCGTGAGGAATGAACTAACACAGTTCTTTTTGTCACCAGGAGCTGTGTCATGGCAAGAGGAGACTGTGTCACGTGGCACACTTAATATCAGACTAGATTTTATGTAATCCATCTTTATTGTGGTAGTGGTACTGTTCTATTTATCTGTGCAGCACCTTGAGTGGCGCTGTTTAAATAATTACTATCCAGCTCATATCATGTTCTATAAGTGCTACTGCAAATAAAAGCCAAGATTTAAAATCAATTGTTTTATGTGGCGCTGTTTATATAGAGTAGCTCAGCTGTAGTGAAACTAGCTCCAGATAAAGTGACGTGAATAAAACAGATCGCAAGTAGTGTTGTCAAAAGAACCGGGTCTTCGGTACTAACCCGGTACTACAAAAATGTAAACGTCACGGTTCCAAGATTTCGTAGGTACCGGTAGTACCGAGGACCCGTCTAAACCCGGATCCTTGATGCGCATGATTCGCGCACTCACTGGGCGAGTGCAGTCGCTTCTAAAGCAATACCGCAGAACGCAGAGTGACGGCGAGCGGTGGACCAGCTGATGTGATAAATAAAGTTCATTCACGGAGACACCCCCGCCCCGCTGTCACGGAGACCGACAGGAGAGACGCTTCGCTCCAGCAGCACCTCCCGTTCTCATGCTTTCTTCTATTTTAAATTCCAAAACTTGACAGGATGTCCAGACAGACCCGTGAACCCCTCTGTCAGCGCTTGTCATCAGGAACGTCCTGACACGACGCTCACCTCCGCTGATCAGTGACGTAGGAGGCGGATTTAATGCGACATAACCGTTCAGACTAGTCGCTTTCAAAAACTTCGCATATGTGTCAGAATCAGTACTACATAGTGGGGTGTGAATACACCATCGTCTTTATTAACTATTTAAATCTCCTATACGTTTAATTAGGGTAACAAACAGGATGACATAAAGGCGTTGACTGCCCACAGACCGGAGTTTTTCTTTTGTTAATGATTGTAATGTGTTTCCAAAACAATGTATGGCTCAGTCAGTGTTTATGTCCTGAAAATCAGTTTGTCAATAAAACTGTTCTAACTAGATGTTCTAGTCTGGATAACTAGCAGGTTTACAAAAATATATGAACAAAAACACATTTTGATTAAATAAAAGTGCATTAAAAACATGTTATAATAGTAGTACAATAGTAATTCAGTTCATTTTTCTTATATATAGCACTGATTCACAAAAGATATCATCTCAAAGCACTTTACAGGAAAATTAATGTTTTTATTGGTAAATTTAGTCTAAATTAAATTTTTGTTTGGTACCGAAATTGGTACCGAATACTGAAATTCTGGTACCGTGACAACACTAATCGCAAGCATTAGTTATGAACTTTATTTATGAAAAAGATGCATAACCCATAAAAACAGCAAAAAACAGTTCTCTACCCATGAGCCTTTCCTGGGGCACACATTTCCCTTTTGTTAAACACTAAATTTTATTCTAGCATCTCATACAGAAGGCTATGCGCCCGTCGCATTGCTTGAAGTTTTCTGTTGTCAGGCATCCTCTTGACCAAATCTGCCACAGTCATTCCAAATCTTTCATATTCGTCTGTGTTCATCAGCCGCTGGGTAATCTCTGCCCTCCGTTCATCAATTTTAACCAGCTCCTGTGAGACACAGTCATCCATGTCGAGCTGCCTCCTCCTCCTCTTCACAGGATGTGGGGTTGAGGTTGGTGGAAGGGCCTTTTTTTTTGTGTAATGGTGTCTCTGCTATTACTCAGGTGTCTTCTTCCAATTCAGCTTGGGATGTCTCCTGTGGTTGTGTCGCAATGGTAGGCTCTGCAAGGCTGGATGAGGCCTCCTGCTCACAGGACCCTGATGAAGATCCACATGAGCTCTCTTGTTCTAACTAGAAATAAATGATTATTGTTAGCTGTGTGGCATAAAGTGCAAGTAATTTAATGTGTAGGTTATATAACAATAAAAGTAATGATGGCAAATTGGTGCTGCGAAATAATTTTCATTAATGTAGCTCACAGCAAACACTACAAATTGCTGCAAAATTACTCGGAGTAAACGCATCAGGTTCTAAATAAATAGCCCAAAACAAATTACTTGGATTGCAAATTAAATACATGTCATTCATCATATATTGCATAAACAAAAACGAGTACATACCATGAAATTTGACGATGTGTCTCTGTGTTTTATGTGTGGCTCCAACCAGGACAGCATTATATAAAACGCTGGAACTTTGCTGCCGCCCGCATCGCCACTGCTCGTTTTTAAAGACTTTTTGGCACGAACAAATTTGTCTCTGATTCTCCTCCACATTTTCATGCATTCGGGTACCTCCAAGCCCATTGTTCCTGCTATTTCCTTCCAGGAATTAATGGTTCGCTGGGTGTCCTTATATTCCTTCAATGAGGGATTATATAAATGTTCGTAGCGTCGCACTTCCTCGGCTTGTTGCTGATGAGAGTTGGTGGAGGGGGGAGAAGCTGATGAATGGTGTGAAGTTGGGAGGTGGGGGTTGGCTGGCTGACTGGAGGTGGTTGGGGGGTGGTGGTGTTGGTGTTGGTGGTGCCTGTTGCAGCAGTGGGGCGAGTGGAGTCGAATCTGTTAAACAGGTTAAGCTCATTGGCCCGGTTCTGGTCCCCGTCAGCAGACCCACTGGCACCACTCCTCCCACTGTGACCTGTGATGTTCCTGAGGCCTCTCCAGGCACCACGAGCATTGTTCTGCCCCAGCTGATTCTCCAGCTTCCTCCTGTAGCTGTCTTTTGCCTGTCTTATTTTGTGTTTAAGTTCTTTTTGTACACGTTTTTGCTCCTCCTTATTTCCAGACATGAAAGCTTTCTTTTTCTCATTCAGCAGGGATTTCAGCTCTGTGGTCAGCCAAGGTTTATTGTTTGAGAAACACCTCACTCTTCGTGTTGCGACAGTGCTTTCTACACAGAAGTTTACATAAGCCCCGTTTCCTTTATCGGAACTTCGGGGTAAATTTACCGGACGTTCCTGACGTGCGCTTGTCTCCATTTGACCGGGCCGGCCGAACGGCCGTTTTCTGGGCCGTTTTCCGGAACCTTCTGAGTACCTGATCAGGGGTAGGTACTCGGAACGGCCCGATGGAGTCGCTGAGCGGAACCTTCGGTTAACTCACGCTGATTGGTTGTAACTCCGTAGGAAATTACATCAGCAGTCGACGTTCACCAAAACAACCGGCAGTAATAAAATTAGTAGAGTTGCTAGTAATGGAAGTGAACGGAATAAGCGTAGTGTTTAAAATTAAACTCCAGACACTGGAACACAAGGCGGAATTTCTCCACAGCTGTTACTAAACTCCGCACCAGAAAACACTGAGGAATTCCCCCACTGTTAAACTCCGCACCGGTAAACACCTTGGAATTTCCCCACATCGCTTTAATTCGCGGGGCTTTGTTGTCTCACAGAGCGCTGTAAAAACTGAGCTTCTGGTCTTTGAACGCCACATTTTACATCACTCAGCTGCTCTCATCCTCTGAATGGATTAAATTATGATAAACTTCAACAGAATAAATACTTTTAATGTTATTGTTACTGTGGACGCTTTCTGGCGCTGATCAGTGACATCACTCACTGCCAAAGCAGTCGCGATATGCTGACGTCTGTGCAAAGTCCGGAAAGAGCTGAATTTGAATGGAGACAGAACAGCTGAGAGGACTGGGACATTTGAATCTTCCGGTCTTTTCCCCGTCCCAGGATTTACCCTGAAGTTCTGATAAAGGAAACGAGCTTATTATCAGTCACACAGTGGGTCAGGCTGTCAAGGTCATCACCATGAGTGCTGCATAGTATTTCCCAGTCTGTGGTTTGGAAACAGTCCCTCAGAATTTCTGTTGATTCCTCATTCCACACCTTCACAGTTTTTTTCTGAGGAGGCTCCCTAATCACCCTGGGTGTGTATAGACTTTTTTCACATTTCCTGGGTTTTTACCCGGAAGTAGGTAACTGTTGCGAAACGCATTGTCCGGTAACCATGGCGCAAGCTAGAAGCAAGTGTTATTGCAGTGTACCAGGCTGTTATTCTTATGCTCAGAAACAGCCCTACCTCCATTTCCATTCCTTTCCAGCTGCTATCGATATGAGACAAAAGTGGGTATGGGCGATTAAGCGTGAGGAGGGGCCCAATTTTGTTATTAGAAGGGGCAGTACCTTTGTCTGCAGCCGACACTTCTCTGCTGAGGATTACGTGCTGGGGCTAAGTGTTAGCCGCCTTAACTCTGTTGCGGTTCCAAGTCTATTCTCCTGGAATAACTTCACACCAGGTACTAATAGGGAGTCTGTATATGTTCGGTGTCACAAACGGCAGTTTGTGCAGCAGTCGCTACAGGAATTGAAGAACCAGGAGCTAGAGAGGGCAAAGAAGGCAATAAAGCTGGACCATGATTATGCTACGTCACCTCCTGCAGGTAAGCTAATTCTGCTAAAATGTATGCTCTTGTATGTGTTTAGGACATAAATGGTGCTGAACTCATAGTTTATAGCCTTTATTGTTTATTGAACAAGGACAGCACAAAAGAAAATGTTGCAATGCAACCATTGTTTTGTACAGAGGTTTGCTAGCCAGAGGCTAATTTAAAAACCTAGCTAGTCCTTTGTTGGACTTTTAAGAGACGCTAAAAATCTCTCTCTCGCTCGCGCGCGCGCACACACACACACACACACACACAGCAAACAAATTTAGTTTAGCTGATAATAAAGTGTTTACAAGTTTGTTTCTGTCATTTTTTTCACCTGAATCAGTTCTTCCATCTTTGTTTCTACCTCAGGTACTGCAGATGATGCCACAGAGATCATTCAAGACTTACAAACCAAACTGGAGTGTGTGTCCATACCGTCATCAATCAATACTGTGCTTCTGATGCTCAAATCAGATTCTACACAAAACTGCCATCATTGTGTGTGCTTAAGATCTTGTGGGAACACGTTGCTCCATCTGCGTCTCGACTCATTTACTGGAGCAAAGCAAAGAGGATGTGTGAGGAAGCCATGGGAGATACGGGACCCAGCCCCTCTCGCAACATGGCATTAATTAATGAATTCCTCATGTACTCTATGCGAATAGCTGCTGGCATGAAGGAGCAGCTCCTAGCTGACATGTTCCAGTGTAGTCTTGCCACAGTTAGCAGAGTGATCATCACTTGGGCCAACTACCTCTTCTTGATTCTGGGGACACTACCAATTCGGATGTCTAGGGAAAAATAAGCCCAGACATGCCAGAAAAGTTCCAAAACACTGCCCCAATGTCCGCGTGATCCTGGACTATACTGAGATTGCTGTTACTGCACCCTCGTCACTCACCTTGCAATCTGAAATGTTTTCCCACTACAAAAACGGAACAATCGTGAAGGCCCTTGTTGGAGTCACCCCCCATGGTTTTGTGTCCTTCTTTTCTCAGCTGTACACTGGATGCATTTCTGACAGGGAGATAACACGACTCTGTGGGATTCTTTGACTGCTGGAGCCAGGTGATGGCCGACAAAGGCTTTGTCATTGATGATCTCCTTTCTGATGTTGGAGCAATACTTATAATCCCACCCTTCAAAACGCTCTGCTCAGTTTAGTAAAGAGGATACATAGAAGACACAAGCCATCGCCCGTCTCAGGATAGTCGTTGAGAGAGTAATCGGCCGGATAAAGTCCAATCACATCTGGGACTCACCCATTCCACTCACTCTGATTGGTACAGTCAGCCAGATCTGGTACAACTGCTGCGTGATGGTCAATTTTCAAGGACCTCTATCCTGTGAAGAGTATTTTGCTCACAGTCAGTGCGTTTACATGGGCAGTATCAACATCTAAGTCGATCCTGGTCAAACTTATGATAATAAGCTGCGAGTCTTTATCCTCGTTTACATGCGCTTTAGAAAACCGACCTCTCAACTGAAGTTCGTTCCACTCCAGTACAGTAGGGGGCGACGTGCGCCCTTTCAGGTTGGGCATTGTTCCGGTTAGCTTGTAGCAACACAATTTGTAAACAAACGCTGGCGGGAGTAAATGAGACGGAATTGAAACAGGATATGCACCGTGGATGAAAGAATGGACAACAACAATGCTGCAGCACAGCTTATTGGTACGTACTGCGCTGTTAGATGTTGTTACGCGTGTTGAATTGTGGCGGTGATCAGACGAGCGTTACTGCGGACGCGTCACTTCCGGTTAGCTTGTAGCAACACAACTTGTAAACAAACGCTGGTGGGAGTAAGTGAGACGGAATTGAAACAGGATATGCAACATGGATGAAAGAATGGACAACAACAATGCTGCAGCACAGCTTATTGGTACGTACTGCGCTGTTAGATGTTGTTACGTGTGGTACGTTGTGGCGGTGATATTATCAGACGAGCGCTACTGCGGTATCTATAGTATTGAAATTGAATAGATTTTCACATATAGAATAATGACAAATCTGCAACAGTAAATAATTTTTCACAAATTACAAAAAATTAGGATTTCTTTTCTCACTCAACTTTTAATGAAGATATGCAAAAACATTTTCAAATTGTAACAGTGGGTGTAACACAAATAAAGTCAAGGTAAAAATCGTATTGCCCATCATCACTCACTGGTAAAGTTACATCTCCGCATTTGACCCAATGGTGAGCTGCAGCAGTGTCAGCGCACGGGAACTATTAGTGTGAGTGTAAGTATACATTCATGTATGTGTTGTAGTAGAAGAGGTCCAACTTCTGTTTCATCTGGATTATAAAGTCATTATCTCACCAGATTCTCTGAATATATAGATTGGCATCAGTAGCAGTGACAAAGTCACACCACTCTAGCCCAGTAACTGCTAACTGTCCCTGGACCTGCCAGTAATAACGATGCGACTGCCTCAGAATAACATTGCCCCTGTCGTCCTTGAGGTGTGCTACCTGGGAAGCATTTGGTTTGGTGGTGCATTTCACTTCCACGAGTCCAAATGGTGGTGACTCTGTAGGGTCATAAACTCGACCATCAGGACTGGCCCCGACATGAGGTGCTTCAGGAGGTATGACAAACCCAACAGGCAGCAAATTGACCCTCATTGATTCAGAATAGCTTGCCAGAACGTCTGACTCCATGTGCAAGCCTCTCTTCATTGCAGCTGTCTGCCTGGTTGAGCCCCTTATCATTTTGGTAGCAAGGGCTTTTGCTGCAGCCTCTGGATCCACACTCCCCCTCCAGGATGCACAAGCATCTCGAAAAGCGACTGGCAGTTACCCGTGGCTGACATAGCTGCACCCATGCAGGACAGCTTGACTGTTCCCTGGTTCCTTTTTCTATGTCACTGGCCAGTTGAAGTGAGACTTGCAATGACTGTAGGTGCAATTGCTGGTGCAAAGTGGGAACAAAGTCTAATTTAGATGCAATAGGGTCACTGAAAATAATAGGTAGAACAGGGAATTCAGGAGCCAAGTGGTGTTGGATGAGGTTATTGGGTGATTCAGGTGGTCACAGGTATGAGATGGGGCATCCACGTGGAACAGGGCCAAATTTAGATGGAACCATCTGTATTCCAGATAACCCATCCATTACAGAAGCAATGAGCGGCCGGGGCTGTAATTCACGCAGCTTGGGTCCAGCAGCCATCAATAAAACAGGTACAAAAGGTTATTTGAGCTAGTTTGTTGAGAAAGCTGAAGTCATAACCACATCACCGTGCACGCACGCACACACATTAATATATTACATTTACTTATATGTTTAAAGCAGGGGTCTCCAACTCCTGTCCTCGAGAGCCACCATCCTCCTAGTTTTCTGTGTTTCCTGCTCTGCCACACCTGAATGGAGTAATTTAATCCTCACCTTACCTGTGCACAGGCCTGTTCATTATTAATTTCAATCAGGTTTGTAGGAGCAAAGAATCAGCTAACATGTACAGAATGGCAGCTTGCGAGGACTGGAGCTGGAGACCCCTGCAGTAGCATCAGTGTAATATTTGTATATCTATTATTGCCTGCATATGCCTGGTATAATGTTGACCGAAGACCACTTTTGCCAGCTGTTGTTGGCTTTTGCATCAAGACATCACTCACAGGTTCTGGGTGAATTCCCTAAAATTAAGGATGAAATATTAAATCCTCTGCAAGAATTGTTGAACTGTTGCACTGCAATAGTCACATTTGTGTTGCAAAATGTCTTGCTACATCTGAGCCAGCCTAAATAATTTATTTTTCAGACAGTTATTAAAAAAAATCAGGATTATTGTCCTGAGGAGTATTTCCTAAAGCACAATAACATATTTAATGACTAATGTTTCAGTGTTATTCCCAAAAGATCAAATAAATGAACAATAAATAGATTTTCACCCACCTGAGTTCTTGGTCTATGCCACTGTTGCAGATTTGATGTGCAGGCCATAGCTGGAGGGACCGTCTTTATGCCATACTGTGAGTAGTGGGCTGTTTGTAGTAGTAGAGCCACAACATGGTTGCAAAATCCTTTGCCTGCCACACAGCTACAGGAAAACGCCACCAAATGTCCACTGTCAACTGCTTATGATATCTGTGCAAAAATGTATGTAAAATGGACAATTAATACAAAAATCTAACACAATGTGCGAGGTAACAAAGAGAAAATGGAAATTGTGGTTTCTTAGCTCAAACCTCTAATTTGTGGGGCTCCTCGTTTTTCCTTTGTGAGCGGTAGCACCTAGCTCTCACAAACACGTGGCCATCTAATATATTTGATACTATGAAGACAAACATCGTGTACATAACACACAATCCAGGGAAAGATGCTAGGCTAAATGACGATAGCATTCTGCTACATGAAAGCTCACTCAACAAACATAACAAACTGATGCTACAATGCTTACAATAAATGCATCAGTTAGGTTGAATGTATCCTAACAATATACGAGATAGTTACGTCTAAGCAGCACTAAATAAAGATGTAAAGACGCCTTACTGTAAGTAACAGTTCAGTAGAAGCTAGGTTGGCTAACCTGATAGCCCTCTACTTACCTTCGTATTTTCCAATGAACTGTTCGTGAAAAAACTTGTATCCTTTCTTCCTTTTAGTTCCTTTGGTGAGAGACTGTCCTTCAACAATTCTTTCCACGTCGCCAAAGGAAATATTTGGCAAATTTAAAAGGCTTGTGGCGTAAACACGATCCATACTGACTGAACTCGGAACAGGAAGTGTCCAGCAGTGACTTACTTCCTTTTTGTGAAAAAGGTCTATTCAGGCTTCAGGTAAATGAGGTTGTGGTCTGAGCGGCCGAGTGGCGGCAGGGGGGAGGAAGTGTATGCGTTTTTGACATTAGCATACAGAAGATCAATTGTATTAAAATTTCTTGTGGGACACTTAACATACTGTGTAAAAGTGGGCAGAGTGGAGGAGAGTGAGGCGTGATTAAAATCCCCGCTGAGGAGAACAAGCGCGTCTGGATGAGCTGTCTGCAGCTTCTCCACAGAACTTTGGAGCAGCTCACATGCAGCGACTGCATCAGCCGAGGGGAGGATGTACACATTAAACGCTATGACATGTGAAAACTCTCTCGGGATATAATAGGGCCGGAGACCAACAGCCAGTATCTCAATGTCTTTTGTGCAGAGTTTTTGTTTAATGGTCACATGCGCCGGGTTGCACCATCTCTCATTGATGTACACAGTCAACCCCCCTCCTTTTCGCTTACCGCTCCGTTCTGCGCTCCTGTCAGTGCGCGCGAGTTTAAATCCTTCCAGGGAAACCTCAGATTCAGCGATGAGCTCATTCATCCACGTTTCCGTAAAAAACATCAAACTACATCGTCTGAAATCCCGCTGGAGTCTGGTCAGTGCTGTGAGCTCATCAATCTTGTTGGGCAGAGAACGGACATTTCCCATAGGGTAGGGTAGGAGGGTAAAAATGGTTTATATCTCCGTTTCCTCTGCTGTATTCTAAGCCCCGCTCGGCACCCCCTGTTTTTCCTCCTCAATTCAGGGGGCAGGACAGGCGCATCTGTGTGGAAGAGCGCCGGTGGCCGCAGCTTCATCAGCTGGTCCCTGCTGTAGATAATAGGTGCGTGGATGGACCCGGGAGAATTTCCTTGTGCGATCCCCAGAAGTTCGGATAAAAGTAAAAAAATTAACACAAGCGACACAAAAGTACTCCTGTGGATCGTGCGGTTAAAAACACGCAACACAAAACAAGCAAAGAATAAAAAAGAGAGTGAAGAAGTGAGAGCTGCTCTGACAGGCTGCAACCCGTGTCACGCCATCTTGGTCACTTCACATAAACACAAAATAGAAATAAAATAGCAGAAAGAAAAGCAAAAAGAAATGAACCTACATTAAAAGCCAGGTCAAAAAGATGCGTCTTAAGCAATGCCTTAAAAACATCCAAACTCTGTGCAGTTTTAATGTGAAAAGGAAGATTGTTCCAGAGTTTTGGGCCAGCCACAGAAAATGCTCTATCTCCCCGAGTCTTTAAACGCGCATTTGGGACCAACAACAAAAACTGAGAACTAGACCGCAGATCTCTGGCAGAAGTGTACATAGGCAGTAAATCATCTATATAAGACGGCGCAAGACCATGGAGCAATTTGTAAACAAAAAGCATTAATTTAAAATGAATCCTAAAATGAACCGGCAACCAGTGAAGGGCAACGAGCACGGGAGTGATATGATCACGCTTCCTACATCCTGTTAAAAGACGAGCCGCTGCATTTTGCACCAGTTGCAAACGGTGTATCTCTGACTGATTTATACCATAACAAAGGGAATTGCAGGAATCCAGACGGCAAGAAACAAACAAATGAATCACCTGTTCAAAAACGGCCAACGGCAAATAGTGTTTAATACGTGCTAATTGCCTCAGATGATAAAAGCCAGACTGGACTACTGCACTTACCTGCCTATCAAGTTTAAAAGAAGAGTCTATAAAAAACCCAAGATTTTTTACATGTGGTTTAGTAAAATCTGAAAAGGAGCCAAGTGCACTCACGACACTCCTCAGCAGGTCATCACACCCAAAAACCACAATTTCAGTCTTAAGGTCATTCAATTTCATAAAATGTATGGACATCCATTGTTTTATGTCACTCAAGCAAGCCATTAGGGAGGTTAATGTATTTGAATCGAGTGGAAAATAAATCTGGAGATCATCTGCAAAAAAAGAAAAGTAATGTTGTGCTTAGAAAAAATAGAAGCCAGAGTGCATGATGCCAGAATGCTGAGAGCTTCCACCTTCTTCCCCCAGTGGGAAGCCAACATGGGTGACATTGCATACATTGGCCAGCCATTTCCTTTCATCATCACACCTAAACAGGACAATGGTGTGCTCGGTAAACAAGACCTCCACCTAAATGCACAAATCAGCCAGGGACGGGTCATTGTTGAACAGGCCTTTGGAAGACTGAAGTGTAAGTGGAGGAGACTGAGAGACCTTCAGAACACCCACATTGACTATGTGGTCATGATACTAATGTCTGCATATTTCCTGCACAACCTCACTTACTGTAATGGAGACATATGTGAAGAACATCCACTGGGCCAGAGTCTCTTCATGATGCCGCTGACAGGCATTTTCAGAACGTCGGAGGAACTCCAAGATATCATCTCTTCCTCGTTTCCGACTCTGATGTACATGGTGACTGTTTTGCCAGGGAACGAGACAACCTGCTGCAGGTAGAGGCACTTGACGAGCCAGCAGATGAGCAAGGTGGGGATCCTGGTGAACTTGCGGTGGTGCCTGTAGGGTAAAATGTTTTATTTCTAACACTGCACGCCTCATGTATGTCTAGACCGCCATGTGCAGAACCCACAACTGGGAACACATCATGTTGTCCCTGCAGCAAATTGTCCATTTGATCATAAAACTGAAAGCGCAGAGTCCCCCTCCTAGTGCTTGGATTGTTGTCCTTAACTTTTTTATAACCTCAACTAGGGTTTGCCATTTCCGCTGGATTATTTCAGGTTGGAAGGTCTTTCTGAAATTAACCAGCATTTTTTTGGGCTATTTCCTCCCACAGCAGCTTTGTTTTTTTCTGGCAATTTTGAGTCGCTGGTTGAAGTCTTTGAGAGATTTTGGTGGACCATGACCGTCCTCTTCTAGATGCTTTCACACTGTATCAATGACAAACAATGTCTCCTTTTTCAAAAGCAGCATTGCTTGGTCCTGGTATTGTAGGTGAGGTCTGCTTGCATGGTTCCACTCCAGGCTCTTGATGTTCCAGCTCCACAAGGTTGACAACAATCATCAGTCTGGATCAATATACTAATGGGTAGGGTCTGTGTCTCTTTGGTACAGGGGACCAGAGAAGGGATGTGTTACCTGTTCATCCAGGTACATGTTCATGTTTCCATCCAAATATACTGGAAAGGAAAATACAGCTGATTGAGTCATTAGCCTCAAACATATTGCACTGGTCAAGAAAAGGTAATTAACAAGTCTAAATTTGTACTGTTTTTTCTAGACAGGATTGTAAGACTGATTATGATTTAAACACTGACTGCTCCTTAAATATGCATTTGTTTTTAATAAAACAACAATGGAGCTATTTCATTAGAAAAACTAACTTAAAGTTGTCTGCATGCCATTGTTTCCTTCGACGGTACTTTGAAACAAAGAACAAATGGCTCTGCTGCCACACGTAATCATGACACCACCCTCTGTTGCGCCAAGGCATAATCTTCCTTCACAAGTCTGGTGTTGTGGTAATATTACTACCAAGCATGGCGGCATGAAAGTCGCAAAATTCCTGCATCGCCATGCCGCCGTGGTGCTTTCATAAGACGCTGTGGCGGCAGTATTACGCTGATTTGCTAGCATGGTGTGTCTTACGAACGCGGCTCATGTTTACACCTCAGAACAGACGAGCTATACCTGGTTAGCATTTATTGCAACATGTTTATCATGGTGGAGCCTTAGAAGAGACAAAACATTTATCTCATGGAACTAAAAAAAGAAATAGAACGTCCGACCACAATAGGAGTCAAACAAGAGTCAACATGGGGAGTTTTTTTTTTTTATCAGGAGAGCTCAGACAAATGGTAAATGGCCTGTATTTGACATAGCGCCTTCCAGAGTCCTAGAACCCCCCAAGGCGCTTTACAACACAGTCATTTACCCATACATGACGAGCTATATTGTAGCAACTGCTGTGGCTGCCCTATACTGGTGCTACCAGTCCCTCCAACCACCACCAGGTGGTGTGGGTTAAGTGTCTTGCCCAAGGACAAAGCGACAGACTGAGCGCGGTGCCAACCTGCAACCTTCCGATTGCAGGGCAGGCACTTAACTCCTCTGCCACCATCGCCCATAAGGATTCGGATTGGATGCAGACCTAATGATTATCCTATTGCACTTGTAAGTACAACTTCATGTATCGTTTGTGCATGTTTTAGCTTTCCCCGGGTTTGTAATTATTTCTAAATATGTTTGTAATGCTGTAGTGATCACGTCCTGTTTCGTCACCGATCATACATTCACCCTGAGACCCACATAAAATCTCTTTTCACCTGGCAAACGCTCAAGTCATTGATGCTTTCTCATCTCTAGCTGGATCCTCAGCGCGCACCACAGTCGTCTACCGCTGACGCCTGCTGCACACTGAAAGCATCAGCGGCGCGGAACGGTTTACTCGCGACAATCGCGGCACTCCAGTGCACACCGGGAGAGGCAGCAGCGAAGCGGCTTCACCGCAGCGCTCCTCGCTCGACTCACGAGATCACAAGATCCCTCGAGACTTCAAAGGTCACGGTTTGTTTATGCCGTCTGCCATTAAACCAAAAAGAAGGAAATCACGTTTGATATCGCTGTTTGATGTCATATATAATGTTTTTACTCACCACTGCCAGGATTAAAGCCATGAAAAACACACCGCTGCACTTCTCGAATGATGCGGTAGTAAATAAGCCGTGAGGTCACACGTATAGATGTAATCTACATAGATATGAAACCGCATCGCTGTAACAGACTTTTATTTTGAAAATTACCGGGCATTTTACACTGAAACTGAGTGTGATTTCCTGTCTGGCCCCATGTTAACTGTGGAAATTGACGCATCCCAGAAGCGTTCCACACATTCTGGAACACATTCTGGAACACATTCTGGAACACATTCTGGAACACATTCTAGAACACATTCTGGAACACATTCTAGAACACATTCTGGAACACATTCTAGAACACATTCTGGAACACATTCTGGAACACATTCTAAAACACATTCTGGAACACATTCTAAAACACATTCTGGAACACATTCTAAAACACATTCTGGAACACATTCTAAAACACATTCTGGAACACATTCTAAAACACATTCTGGAACACATTCTAAAACACATTCTGAAACACATTCTGGAACACATTCTAAAACACATTCTGGAACACATTCTAAAACACATTCTGGAACACATTCTAAAACACATTCTAAAACACATTCTGGAACACATTCTAAAACACATTCTGGAACACATTCTAAAACACATTCTGGAACACATTCTAAAACACATTCTGGAACACATTCTAAAACACATTCTGGAACACATTCTAAAACACATTCTAAAACACATTCTAAAACACATTCTAAAACACATTCTAAAACACATTCTAAAACACATTCTGGAACACATTCTGGAACACATTCTGGAACACATTCTGGAACACATTCTGGAACACATTCTGGAACACATTCTGGAACACATTCTAAAACACATTCTAAAACACATTCTGGAACACATTCTGGAACACATTCTAAAACACATTCTGGAACACATTCTGGAACACATTCTGGAACACATAAAACACATTCTGGAACACATTCTGGAACACATTCTGGAACACATAAAACACATTCTGGAACACATTCTGGAACATATTCCGGAACACATTCTAGAACACATTCCGGAACACATAGAACACATTCTGGAACATATTTTGGAACACATTCTAGAACACATTCTTGCACATACATTCTGGAACACATTCTTGCACACACATTCTGGAACACATTCTTGCACACACATTCTGGAACACATTCTAGCACACACATTCTAGCTTCTGGGATGGAAATTGCCGCGTCGCGGCTGGTTTGTGACACCCCATAGACTATAATGAATTCTATTTGAAGCGGCGACGTTCCGCTGCCGTTCCGCGCCGCTGATGCTTTCAGTGTGCAGTAGCCTTGAGCCTCGCTGCTGGCCCTGGTCCTGTTGGCTAGTCGCTTATAGCTTATAGAAACATGCTTGTCTGATATCAGCTAGAGCTCCAACTTCCACGTTTGGATCTGACGGCATCTCCCTGTGGTCACATGATGCCTCCATTCTGTTATTCAATAGTAAAGTGGCTAGCCCTCAATTCCTGCACGTTTTAGATCGTGAACACAGCTGATTGGTTTGATTTAGTGATGACCCGCTCCTGTAGACACTAATGAAGGCTGAGGAGACATTTCAGCAGTTAGATTAAAGACGAACGCACAGCGAGGAGGAGAGCTTCAGTTTCGTTTTTTACGACAGTGAATTAAAACGGACACTAGGGGGTGCTAAAAGCAAGCCAAAACTGCAGTGTGCCTTTAAGTCTAAATCATCCGAAGTTGATGCCAAAGCCATTTCAAACGAGCATCGTTCCAAAACTGAAGCCATCTTTGTAGTTTTTCTCCATTGCATCTCTGGCGCTAAGCTTGCCCAACATTTCTAACAACTACAAAGTTCTGTGATTGGCCTAACCTAAAATTGTTTGGACCAGTGGTAGCCCTACTGAGGCTACAATGGAGCATAGACAGACCTGCAGAGCAAAACGTTTTGTCACTGCGAAGGTTTGGCTATATTTCTAGGTTAGGGAACCACGGCTTTAAATCCCATACAGTAATCTGATAGAATTACATGGTAATATCGCACTGGTAGAATTTTGGAAGACTTTCAACAAAAATAAAAGATGAATATCGCTCAACCCTACAAAAGAGCAACTTTGAACAGATAACGTAAGATAAAACATTAAATGTCAGCAAGCAGAAGAAAAGATTACATGAGAACCTTTAACAAACGAAGAGAGGGGGGTATGTTATTGAGACCAACATCCTCCTCCCTCATTTGTCTGTGAACACTTCTCTACGGTTTTGTTTCCCACACACACCTCTGCTCAAAGACTGGAACAAATCAGGGTCAAACCGACTGCGAGTTTACTTTCATTTACACACTCTTGCATAAATAGACTAAAAATCAAAACAAAAACAAAGCAAAAAGGCACTGCCGGGGCTCTGGATTAACCCCGGGCTGTTTTATCTCTGAAATAAATTGCCTTGTAGACAAAAAAGAACTGATTCGTGGGGTTAGAAAAACAAGACGAGCTCGATGAGGAGCATTCACCCTGCACGTCAACCCGCTCCTCTCTCTCCCTCCCTGCCGATGCATCGTCTCTAATCGATGAATATTGAGTGGCTCCCGCCACCAGCGTTTTAAAGGGAGAGAGCTCCCACCATCATTCATTTCTCATATTGATATTTTTCTTGCCCTATTTCCCCCCCATCCCTGCTCTCTTCCTTCCTTCATGCTCCTGAAGCCTCAGTCAGCAGAGTGAAAAGTTTCTCCGCTCTAATAACTGCTCCAACTTTCCAACTGTAATGACTGCAGGTGTTTTGCTCAGTTGATTTTCTTTCTCACTTCTCTTGTTTTCTTTTTTTTTTTTTTTAATGAAAAGGTTTGCAGAGGACTTTGTTCCTCACTGATATTTACTTTGCTTCCATTTCATTTTCCGTGTGTTTCATCTGGGTGGCACAACAAGCTCCAAGCACAACGCTGCTTCTAAGGGAGAACAAAACATATCCAACACCAGTGTTGGCGAAAACTTTTGAGCTACGCCTGCCAAACTGGAAGACATAGGAGTGTCTCACGCAGGACATTTTTGAACCATGGACTATGTCCTCATGGGCTTCAGATTTGTATCTATTTAAAAGCGAGTGGTAACACTTTACAATAAGGGTCCCTTTATTAATGTTACTTAGTGCATTATTAAGCATTAATAAACAAAGAGGCACTTTATTAACGTTCCTGATGTTAACTTTTAAGTGTCCTTAAGGTTAGGACAAAGAGCCAGGGGGAAGTCTGCTTAGTAATGCAGTACTTACTTATTAATACATATATTGATAGAATTAACATTAATAAAGGGACCCTTATTGTAAAATGTTACTAAGTGGGTTTTGTAGTGACCTCTGTCCTTTACATATTATACATATTTTTTGTGTGACAATAATCTGTTGAAATAATTCAAAAAAAGAACTATCAATGTGATTTTCTACCATGAGGATTAGACAGTCGGCTCAGAAAAATAAACCAACAGAATTCATCAGAAAATTATTAAAGATCATCATATAATTATTAAGAATTATGAAACATCAGAAAATATATTAACATTTTAAAAATATTGTAATGTAATAATCCGTAGGGTTATTGCGAGTGCTGTTGTAGCCTGCAGCCCTCTGCTGGTCAGATACTTCACTTAACAGTTTTGTGGGGCGGGTAGGTGTTCTAGGGCATGCAGCTTAACGGCTGTTGGCTATTTTCTAGCTAATAAAAGGCTAGCAGTTAGCTAACTCGTCAAAAATAAAAATGAAATTTGCTTTTCTGTTGGCATCATGGCGGATTGTGATGGGCCTTATGGCTCTTTGAAGGGAGCCATTCATTAGTCGGTCGTTTACCTCAACGAGCCGTTCAAAAGAGCCAGTCTTTTGAATGAAGTGAAGCCGTGGGAGCGAGGCAGATACCCAGCTGAACATTTTAAATGAAGCTGAAGTCAGGCTGACGCAGCTCCAAGCACTGCACTGGAAACGGAGGTGCTGGATATGGTCTCTCAAATAGAATCTGATGAAGGAACAAGGTGAAGCACACAAAGCCACTAGACAAATATCAGAAATAGACATTCCTCCCTGCAGCGCCATAGAGGAGGATATCCCTCTAGTTGAGTGAGCTCTCAACTTTTCTGGTGGTTCCAAGCCAGAAGAGGCATATGTGAGCGAAATAGTATCACATAACCAATGACAGAGGTGCTGTGAAGACGGGGGCTGTCCAAGGGAATTATCCCTATAATGCACAAATAGGCGCTGTGAGCTGCGGAGGTGTGGGAAATGTAATATCTGAGCATGCACACCGGACACAGCAGATGAGATGCTGCCTCGTCTTCAGAGTTATGAGAAGGAAAGAATTGGTGCTGTGTGATAGTTCTGGAACTGAAAGAGCTGGTGAGGCTCTTGGGCATGAACACTGGATTGGGGCACAAAACAGTAGAGGCGCCATCATCCCGAATGTGAGACAGGATGGGGCCACAGAATAGGCAGCCATGTTGCTCACTCTTAAATGACATCAGAGCCAGCAGCAGGGTGGTTTTAAGAGAGAAATCTGTCGAGCCGCTCCAGTACTCCATAGCTGCTGGGAACCCAGAAAAAACTGAGTCAGGGCAGCGAACCAGGATAGCACCAAACCAGCATGCCAAGTATTCCTACTGAGGTGGTGCGAGGGCAGGAACGGTCAAACATTTATGCTCAGCTACCGAAGAAATAATGGCGGGCAGCTTGTGGAGCAGCACTCGGGTGGCCAGAAGCAGCATGGAAGAGCGTGGGAGGCCAGGGTTCAGAGCCTCTTAGGCAGGCTGGACCTCGAGCGGAGCCACAGGAGACTCGGCCACAGGAGACTGGAACTTGGACTGGACCTCTGAAGGCGTCTGGAACCCGGACTGGACCTCTGGACGCGTCTGGAGAGCCAGGGTGGTTGGCGTCACAATCTGGAAGTCTTGAAGACTGATGAGGGCCTGAAGCCGGGCCACCTCGACTTGCAGGCGAGAAAACTCCGCTGGGTCGTCTGTAGGCTCAGTCCCTCTGTCTGGAACAGGCTGTAATACTGACTGGACTGGCGACGACTGGAACACTGACTGGACTGGAGACGACTGGAACTCTGACTGGACTGGAGACAGCTGGAGCTCCAAGCCGAGCCACAGAGCAGGAGCCTCTGTGATAGGCAGCACAACTCTGATTACCCGGCGCCACGGTCTGGACCGCCTCAGAGCCCCCAGACACAAGGAGGAGGCTTCAGGAGGGGTGACACCACAGGGGTGATGATGCAGAACTCTTTGACGCAGAACTCATCGGAGCCCGAATCACCAGAGAAGTGGAGGTGACATCAGGAGGAGCTGCGCCATGCCTGCAGCACTGATCAGGAAGTGGAGGAGGAGAGAAGCCTGGCCGACACCTCGGGATGAGCCAGTACAGCAGGTACTGTCAGGGAATGATCTCACCGCTGGATCCTTCAGTGGGTCTGTTCATTCTGTCATGATCTGAAGCTGAGGTGAGGGTCCAATTGCAGGCGAGTCAATGGAGCAGGCAAATGAGGACTTTTAGACGGTTTTAATAAGGAATAACTGAACACATGACACAGGACTGGAACAAACTGAAACAATGAACCGACCCACAACACAGGACTGACGGGGTTTAAATACATGAGGACCTGGGTGATTAGGGAGAACAAGAGGCAAGAGGGACCAATAAAGAACTGATTAGGGGAGACAGGACACTGGTGAACAGGGGAGCTGGAGGGCAGAGCCTGACACTTGCAAGGGTTAACCCCAGGAAAGCAGCTGGACCTGATGGTGTCCCAAGGAAAGTACTCGGAGCTTGCTCTCCCAGGTTTTCACCACCATCTTCAATCATTCTTTGTCACAAGCCATTATCCCAGCCTGCCTGAAGTCCACTACCATCATTCCTGTGCCCAAAAAATCACACACAGCCAGCCTAAATGACTACCGTCCAGTAGCCCTTACACCAGTTATCACTAAGTGCCTGGAACGGTTGGTCCTATAGGGCACATCAAAGACTGCCTTCCTTTCTCCTTCAATCCCTATCAGTTTGCTTATAGAGCAAATACCATATCCATCATCCTCCATACAATGTTGAGCCATCTAGAGAACAGGGACACCTATGCCAGGGTGCTCTTTGTGGATTTTAGCTAAGCCTTCAACACAACCATCCCTGATATCCTGATAAATAAACTGTCTGCTCTAGAACTTCACCCTCTCACCTGCTCATGGATCAAGGACTTTCTAACAAACAGACCACAGACAGTCAAACTTGGACCTCACCTGTCCTCCACCCTCATGCCGAGCACAGGCTCCCCACAAGGCTGTGTGTTGAGCCTGCTGTTCTTTAACCTTTACACCACCGACTGCAGACCTGTCTATGCTAGTAACATCATAGCAAAGTTTGCGGATGACACCACGGTGGTGGGACTGATCACAGACTGGAATGAGTCGGCATGCAGAGATGAAGTTTGGAATCTAATCTACTGGGCACCACCATTTCAGCAGATGTCACCTGGACTGCTAACACCGCAGCACTTTGCAACAAAGCCCAACAACGCCTGCACTTCCTGAAAGTGCTCAGGAAGAATAAAGTGGGTTAGGGACTGCTGATAATGTTCTACAGGTCCACTATCCAGAGCATCCTTATGCACAGCAACACAGTGTGGTTCTCCCACTGTGCTGAGGCAGAGCAGCAGAAGCTCCAGCGGGTAGTGAGAACAGCAGAGAGAGTCATTGGCTGCCTCCTCCCCGTCCTGAAGTACATTTATGCCTCACACTGCCTCAGCAGAGCTAAGGCAATCATCAGGGATGGCACACATCCTGCCTTCCATCTGTTTGACCTGCTGCCCTCTGGCAGGCGCTACAGGTCGATCAAAACCAGGACCAAAAGAAACAGATTTATTCCTCAGGCTGTCACGATTCTGAACACACATATGAAAGCTGTAGGTCGCTAGTGGCACTGAGTCTATAATTGTGCTCTATCAGACTACAGCAATATTACAAAATATTGGTGCCTCTTGCTGTTGTTGCGTTGTGACCCGGCTGTTGCACCTTTGAGAACCTTTTGCACATTGAAACTGCTTTTAAATCATGTTGAATATTGTGATAATCATATTAACATTGGAACTTGCATAGTGTTTCTTGTGTTTTTATTGTTTTTAATCTTTTCATTTAAAATTTTTTTTAATCTTGCATCAACTCCTTGCTGCTAAATTTTGTTGTATGTAATGTTCAATGAATATAAATAACTATCTCTATCTCTGTCTGTCTCCTGAGTCAGTGCAATAGGAGACTGATTAAATGCAACATGACTGTTCAGACTGCATCCGCTTTCAAAAACATCAGATACGTATCTGATTCAGTACCAAATATGAAATGGACCTGGATCGGATTTGAAAAAAATCAGATCTGTGCTGTTAACAGTCACAAAAAATCAGATATGGGTCACATATGGGGAAGAAAATCTGATTTAATGTGCTTTTGCCATGGTCAATCAGACTAATTAAACAGCATAAATAAATGTTTTTTGTTGGCCTAAATATGGGGAGGCAGGGCAGGGTGGTAATGGTCAGACATTCAGCAGGAGTGGTATTTTAAAAATAGTCCCTTAATCCACATTATCACACGCTAGTCTTGGTGACTTTCAGATTATTCCATAAAGTTCTCAGTCAGGTCAGAAATAATCTTTGTTTCTCCAAACCGAGGTTATTCAAAGAAGAAAATAAGTTAATAGTGTATCAAAACCAATTTCAATGTATAATCAAAGGTTGTGTGTGCCTTTTTGTGTAACAACTAAAGTTAATTATTTCAAGAAAATAAAATAAACACTACTTCATCGTAAATATGTTGAGAATCCCTTTAACTGTCGCATTTTAAATACATTCCTGAAACGAAGTGCTGGATGGTAGAAAAGAAAATCAGACGTTAAGAATAATTGCGCCGCAGCAGTTTCCAGGTTTCCCAGCGGTCAATGAGAAACTCCGTGGAGCTCCTAGAGAGCAGCTGAGACAGAGCAGCGCTGCCTAAGAGCAGAACATTTACATGCAGACCACACACAGCTCAGCGCCAATGAGCTGCACCAGATACAACATGTAAGCCCAATTTATTCTGAGAATATTACTTATTAATTTGCATAATGATTCAGATGATTCAGACATTTGTTAGAGGCGGAGTACCCTGATTGATGGAAATTTAATTATGACACCTCTTAGTTATTAAACGCTAATCAGGCTAAGCCACTTATCTTTAATACTTACCTTTAGCACACAAGAGCTGGAGGAAATTAATGGCAAGCCGCGGTCTCAAACTCAAATCATTTCCTCCTTACACCTTATCACGCCTTCGCTTTAATGCTGCTTTCAAATTGCCCACAACACGGTGAATCCTGCAAGTCTAAGAGGAGTTTTACCAGCTTTTTACTCATCATGTTTGTGCATTTTGTTAAGATATTCAATTGTTATGTTATCTAACCAACTTTACTGTGAAAATGTCCATATATTTCACATAAATACAGATTTTTCTACTTTAGCTATCATCAAAACAAATCATAGTTTAGACGAGGATGCATTTTTCTGCTTATGTGCAGCTTAGATCAGCTGGTTATAATACAGGACCCATGTCAGGTCTTTTTCAGTGAAAATGGCAGCTTTTTAGAGGAATATTAAAAAGAAAATATGGCAGACCATTGCTGCATATAATCAAACCACATTCCTATGTGTCATTATTTTTTAAGTCATTAAAAATGGCATTCCTCTTTATCAAAACATGACTTTTTCATTGAAGAATTGAAATGTGAGGTAATTAAATTAAACATTTTGATTAGTAGAATTTTGAAATTTGAGATTATATTAGCAAAAACTGAGAGGCGTTGGAAGTCAACTAGATTAGAGGTTCATAGGCTGCACTTTAAGGAACTCATAACATCTCTGAATGAGATGATCACAAACTCCAGGGCTGTTTACTTTGCTCAGCTGATTTCCTCAAACAAAAATAATTCTAAAGTCTTGTTCGACACCATAAACCAGATTGTTTCACCTCACGCCCCTCACATGCCTGTATTCTCAAGGTCTGACTGTAACAACTTTCTTGCATTCTTTGAGAATAAAATCAGAAATATCAGGTCAAGTTTTCAACCCCCATCCTCTTCCCATTCTCCCATCCAGCCACCTCCCTCCCAGTCATGGTCCTTCTTTACTCCTGTAAATTTCCAGGACATTTGTCTCATTCAGAAAAACATGAAACCAACTTCCTGCCCTGTTGATTTTCTCCCAACCGCTTTGCTTCTTAAGGTCTTTGACCAAATTGGCCCATGCATTGTGGATTTTATTAACCTATCTCTCCAATCTGGCTCTGTACCTTCTGTTTTCAAACATGCTGTTGTTGAACCGATCCTGAAAAAACCCAGTTTGGACTCCTCTCAGCCTAATAATTACAGACCCATTTCTAAATTGCCCTTTATCTCTAAAATCTTAGAAAAAGTCGTGGCCGATCAACTGATTACTTTTCTGGAAATTCACAACAACTTTGATAAATTCCAATCTGGTTTTCGTAAAAATCACTCAACAGAAACAGCTTTGCTTAAAGTTTCCAGTGACATCATGATGGCTGCAGACAACGGGGAATTTACTGTCTTAGTGTTGTTGGATCTTTCTGCAGCTTTTGACACTGTTGATCACAGCACCTTAATTAACAGACTTCATGACTCGTTGGGAATCTCTGGAACTGTTCTAGACTGGTTCAGATCATACCTTTCTAACAGAAGTTTCAGTGTCTGTATAAACCAAATCATGTCAGATTCCACAAACCTGTTCTGTGGGGTACCCCAAGGCTCTGTTTTAGGTCCACTCCTGTTTTTATTATATATACACCCTCTTGGACAGATAATTGATGCTTTTCAAAATGTCTCTTATCACCTATATGCATATGACATTCAGTTGTACTGCTCCTTTAAGGAATCTGAGCTCCATAAACTGGCTGAACTACTAGCGATCAGTAGTTGGCTGGAAGATAACTTCATTCAGTTAAACTCTGAAAAGACTGAATGTCTGATCATTGCCCCTGAGAGCATGGCTCCTCTGATTAGTCAACAACTTGGTCATTTAGCTTCTGCTGTCAAGTCAAACATGAGAAATTTGGGTGTTGTCTTTGACCAATCAATGTCTCTTGAAGGCCACTCAAAAACGCTGGTCAGAAACTGTTTTTATCATTTGAGAAATATCTCCAAACTGCGAAGGTTGGTGTCAAAACATGAGCTTGAAATGGTTCTCCATGCCTTTACCTCCTCCCGTCTAGATTACTGTAACACCCTTTTCACATGTTTTAACAAAAAAGCCCTTGACCGCCTTCAGTTGGTCCAGAACTCTGCAGCGAGGCTCCTAACTGGAGCAAACAGAAGAGCTCACATCACTCCTATTCTGATGTCTCTGCACTGGTTACCCATTAACTTTAGATTTCAATTTAGGATCCTTACTATAACATACAGGGCTCTACATGGCCAAGCTCCTCCTTATGTAACTGAACTGTTAAAGCCTTATGCTCCAACCCGAGTCCTCAGGTCCACCAACCAGAACCTTCTAGAAGTTCCAAAGTCCAGATATAAAAGTTGAGGTGATCGCTCTTTCCAGGCTGTTGCACCCCGACTTTGGAATGAACTTCCTTTATCCTTACGTGTTACTGACAGTCTGGACACCTTTAGAAAGCAGCTGAAGACCCTTTTGTTTAAAACTGCTTTTACTTAAATCTTTTATGTTTTATTCGTTTTTTCTAACTTGTATTTATAATAATCTTTCATTTGTTTTATCATTTTTATAATTTTATGACTTTCTGTTTTCTGATTTTTAATGATTTTATGATATTCTGTTTTGTTTTACGATCATTTTATGATGACTATCTTTTGTTTTGTTGATCTTTGTGAAGCACTTTGTGATTCTTTTTCTGTGATAAGTGCTATACAAATAAAATTTACTTACTTACTTACTTACTTTTAAGATGCATAGTTTTAAGGTTTGTGGGTGTTTTGATGTTTAAGCCATGATTAATTCTGTCTAATCAAAACAAATATTGAAGGAATTTCTTTGTGTGTATTATCTAAGCTTTCGAATCTTTGACCTTTGGTTTCAAATATACACAATTTAGTTTTTCCTCTTTCACATTTAGTTTATAATAGAGATGTTGATCAGGTCTCATGTTTCTTATCACATGTTCCATCAACAAACAATGTATCTGTGGTTTAAAAATGGTAAATGGCCTGTATTTGTATAGCGCCTTCTTAGGGTTCTAAAAGCCCCCAAGGTGCTTCACAACACAGTCATCCACCCATTCAAATGCTGGTGGGGATGAGCTACATTGTAGCTACAGCTGCCCTGGGGCACACTGACAGAGGCGGGGCCTGCCATACACTGGCGCCACCGGTCCCTCCGACCACCACCAGCAAGCAAGGCGGGTTAAGTGTCTTGCCCAAGGACACGATGACAGCGACAGACTGAGCGGGACACGAACCTGCGACCTTCCGATTGCAAGGCGGCCACTTAACTCCTCTGCCACTATCGCCCTTACGTCAGCCATGCTGTAAAATCAGGAGCTGGGATCATTTCTGTTGCACTGAAGTTCAAATGTTGACAAGAAAGGCAGCAGAAGATAAAAGATGTCAGGAAGATTTATAATTGCATCAATAAGAAAATGTTCATTTTTGAGGAAGAGCCGTTTTACTAAAAACATGAAGGATTTAGCAACCTCTAACTGAAGATGTGGGGAAGACGCAGCAGAGACAAAAGTGTAGGGTTTGCAGGAGCCTCTGTGGATCTGATGAATACAACAGCCCAAAATGGATCAGTTATCTCCCATACGGACAAAAAAAAAGCTACTAGAGCTGGACCAATCAGAGTTATTTGTAAAATTTAAATTATATTCATGTTAGAAATAGTAATAAAACCGATTCATTAGAAGGATTTTTAAAATTAGATTAAGATTTAATTAATTTTATTTAATACATTTTTGCTGAAATACTGTATTAAATAAATAAAATCTAGCTAGAAGATTTGTTTGTTTTTTTAGATAAATATCCTTCATCAGGTTGTTTCTTCTGCATCTACATCTCATTTTGTGTTTCTCTAATCCTAACAAAGTAATTTTTACGCATAATAACAAGACTTTTGGGCTTTTTTGTTGAAAACATTTTGTTTCTTATCCAGGGAGCTTTCTCAATTAAGAGAGAAATACAGAGTAAGAAGGTTTTAAACTGTAATAAATGCTTCATTAATGAAAGCTAATCTACATATTTAAGCCCTGATCCTCCCTCATGATGGTCATTAGAGTCTTTATTGTCCTGGTCCTCATGTATGATGGTTTGGTGACATTTCCAATGGTGTGGGTTGCTTTACATCTGTCTGGGAATCAGGGTAAGGGCTGCATTTCATGTGTGTGTTTGTTTGACAAAGATTGCTTCTTTTATACTCCTCTCTTGATCTTCTCTGTCCAAAATGTAGATAATATTGTCCTCAAAAGGATGTCGTTTGCCCTTAAGCTGGACAGGTGACTCATGATCTGAAGAGCCTTTTGTCCGGTCTTAAGGGAACCAGGACAAGAAAGATCACTGCACAAAGACACGTCGCAGTGACGTCTTCTCCAGGTCATTTCTGCACGTTCAGATTTGGTCCCCTGAAGGTGCAGACTGACACCAGATGACGTCTTTTCTTTGACGGTTTATGAATGTCCTGTATTGACGTCTCTAGGACGTCCAGATATGGGCTAATTCTGGTCCAAATGAGGTAGTTGTGGACATCCTCCTTATGTCATCCAGATATGTTGTAGCCATATCTTTTTAGGTAATTTCTGCACGTCCAGTTTTGGTCTTCTGAAGGTGCGGAATGTAACACTAGATGACATCTTTTTTTTCCCAATGTCTTCTGAATGTCCTGTATCGACATCACCAGGACCTCAAGATATGGGCTAATTCTAGTCAAAATAAAGTCATTTTGGATGTTCATTCTACGTAACATTTATGCCAACACCTGGCTTACAGGACATCCAGAAAACTGCACCTGTGTTAGACGTGCCCATGATGTCCAAAAATGTTACCTGACTCAAAGTCCAAATGTTTCACATCATATTGACTTCCAAGTGAGGTAATAGTTAGATGTCTAAATAGTGGACCACCAGAAGTCCAGAATTGGTCTTGGACCGACAAATGCAATATAGACATGATCTGGACGTCAATGCAACATTGACTGTTTGTAGGAAACTGTGTGGAGGGACTATAAGGGGTTTTATTTGGAAAGTAGCTTGCATTAATGAAGCTCTCACTATGGTTTAAAAGCATTTAGTATAAATTAGGTCAGCATCTTGTTTCTAAATCTGTCAGTATTACCAATCCCAGAAGAACTTGAGAACCCCTCCCTCGTCAAAAATGGTCCAAAAGAGTTACATCATGTTTTGGGCTTTTTTGCATTCAAATATCTCCTCTTCAGTCAAAATGTTTGGTCTTTTTGCCCTTTAAGGGTGTTCTAGAAAGGAGAAATGAGAAACAAAGTGGATGTCAGGTTGGTTGTGGAGCTGGGGTTTACGGAGGAATAAGGAAAAGAACAAGAACCGCAAGCTTTGAACTATCTGGCATTTGTTTACAGTTGGAATTTGTTGTGCTCCAATATTTTTCTTTGTTTTCTTCTTGTCCAACAAGAGCGTTAGCTCGGGTTAGCGTTAGCAGTAGCTCGGGCTAGCGTTAGCAGTAGCTCGGGCTAGCGTTGTTCTGCGATTAGCATTACCACAACAAATGTTAATATTTTGCTGACCCTGAAGACTAGACAAATGGACTCAGTACATCCACATACAAGGATTTTATTCATGGATTTATCCTCTGCTTTTAATACCGTTCAGATAGATATCCTGCTACACCGCCTCTCTGACCTTCAACTACATCTTATGTTGATTTTATGGGTAAAAACATTTTAACGGAAAGACCACAGCAGGTGTTTTTAAATGGTATAAGTTCTAGCACATCCATTTTAAATGCAGGCCTCCCTCAGGGATGTGTTCTATCCCCTCTTCTTTTCTCTGTCTACACAAACAATGTTTCCTGCAGCAGTGCAGCAATCACACTGTATAAATACGCTGATGACATGGCCCTGGTGGCCCACATGACTGACGTCTGTGCCCTCTCTGCATATCAGCAGGAGGTCCAGAGACTGGTTCAGTTATTAGCAGAAAACTCGCTGGAGCTAAATGTCTCTAAAACTAAGGAACTGTGTTGTGGCCCCAAAGGACGGGCTCCATCACTGCTGTTCCAGCCACTTAGTATCCAGGGTCAGCTGGTGGAGCAGGTTCAGACTTTTAAATGCCTCGGGACAGAGATTGACACCTGTCTGTCTTTCATGCAGCATGCGGATGCTGTATATAAGAAGGCACAGCAGCGCCTCCATCTACTAAGGCAACTTAGAGCCTTTAATGTTAGCAAGGATGTTTTAACGCGGGTTTACAGATCGCTCATCGAATCTGTTCTCACTTTTAATTACTCATCGTGGTACAACTTATTAACCGTTACACATAGAACAAAACTGTTGTGTAGTTAACCAGGCTTCCAAAATAATTGGATCACCTCAAACTCCCCTGTCTGAACTGCACAACCGCGCACTGTTGAGGAAGGCAACCATGATTGTGAAAGATGTCTCTCACCCTCTTTATGCGTTCTTTATATTGCTGCCATCAGGCAGGCGGTATAAAACCCCATTGGCGTGGAAGAATGCATACAAGAAATCTTTTGTACCCTCAGCAGTATCTGTTCTGAACAAGATGAAGTAGGTTTTAAATTGTAGCATATTGTTTATTTTTTATTTTATTTTTTAATGGTCTGTTTGTTTATGGTCTGTTTGTCTCATGAGCGTGTCAAAAGGGAAATTTCTGTGACCCCTTTGGGGCACAGACAATAAAGTCTTATCAATCAATCAAGTAGGTTGGGCTATGCAAATGTAAGGAGGTGTGTCTAAGCTTATTACGTGTTAAACCAGCTTTTCTCAGAACAAACCGTTTCTCAATGGCCATTACAACATTACTGATTTACAAAGTAGGTCAGAAATGGCACAGGCTTTTTGACATGGTACATTAGACACCCTAAGCTGCCTGTGTGCAACAACAACAAGGTAAATGTGGTTTTAAATTCTAGCACCGCTTTATAAAAACTGGGCAAACTCAAAAAGCAGGACCACAAAGCCCACATAAATTTTTAACTGTTAGCTAAACAAAGACTTGAGAATTAAAAGACAAAAGAAATCGATCAATAAGCACCGGGTGCAGGTGTGGATTTAATGAGTCTAAAAATCTATATGCACTGCCAGTATAATTGTAGAAGGCCAGAAAAAGATAAGCGAGCCAACATGCAGCCATGAAAATCCTCTCTGAACAAACACATTCAGGTGCACAGACAGCCAGCCAGCATGGAGCTGCAGGATGTAGGAGGAGAAGCAGTTCTTTCTCAGCTCCCAGCAGAAGGTTTTCTACATTAATGCTGTCTGAGCAGAGGCAGGTAGGAGAAGAAATGGTAAAAAGTCCCCTGTCAGGAGGTGAAAATAGATAAATTATGATTTCACATTTTAAGGCTTCCACAGAATTTGCTTCCCTAATCACACATGGGAGATTCCAGAGTTGCTGCTTGCAGATTTATATAATTTTTTTTCTCCATAAGTCAGCTGGGAAATTGGTAAGTCGACAACCTGGAGTGCATAACAATTCTGGGGTTGTGAAGGGAGTGGAGCTCAAGAAGCGAGAAAAGCACGGTTTAGTTTTTAACACAAATACCATGAAAGTGTGTCTAACCTTATAAAGGATTAATGAGTAGTTAATAACTAACACGGGTATTAATTAGGCTGTAAATATTTTATAAACCAGTTTAAACATTGGCCAGGGTTGGAAACTTATATAACCCAACACTGCTGAGTTGGGTTATCATGGCTACTGAGAATGCTGACCAGTGTCACATTCCTTGGCCTTTGAGATTAATTTTCCTTAGAATGTTCCTTCTTTGGTTTCTTGAAGATGTTTTAAAACGTCTTCAAGAAACCAAATAAGTCGAGTTGCCTTCATTCAAACCCCTTTGGATACCATGACCTGGATGACTGAGAACCTTCACCAGCATATTGGTTCTGGACCCCATAACTCCTCACCTTCATTACATTTCTCTCATGCTCCTTTTCGTCTCAACGCTCTGTTTTGAGTCCTCAGACAGCCAAAAGAAACACAGTTGCACCGCAGCGACTAATTTTCACAGCTCCTATTTACACCACGCCTTATTTCCCTGCTCTCTGACAGCAGCTGTTCTCAGTAAACATGGAGATGTCAGCTACCCTACCATTTCCCCCCCTCGTGTTTCTTCCATGGTAATTATATGTATCAGATTTGTTTTTTGGGGGCAGAGGAATAACTGCACTCAAATTTGAAATTGTGGCGGCGCTCCCTCCTCGCTGGAGTGGAGTCTACTGAGATTGTGGAAGTTAATGCACAGCACACAGCAGATTTAGGTGGAGAGAATTCCTGCTGCAGAAGTGACAGATGTAATGCAAGTGGGGGTTTTTGTTTTTGTTTGTTGTTTGACAATTTATGTTTTCTGTATTCTGCAGACTCCATCAACTGGAGTGACCTCAATGGTTCTTGTCTTGATGTTTATGATTTGCCTAAAAATATATAAGAAAAGGGGTAATTTGTACACCAAAATTCTACAAAAAGGTCTAAGTTGATTGCAAACTATCCATTGTTTTGATTGATGCAGTATTGAAAGAATTTGTATTTCAGTTTTTGGATAATTTAAAGATGAAAAGAGCTGAACAAACCTTTTAAACCTCCCATATGTATTGAACAAATAGTCAAGGTCAAAAAACATTTCTCAACCTTTTTCATGACCTGCAAAAATTGCCTGTCTTTGTATTTCCTTGAATTATTTTTCAGTTGTTCAGAAGCAGAAAGCCTTGCCAGAGGTATGTTAGTGAAAGCTTTCGTTTGTGTCTCAGTATAAAAGCCGTTAGGAATATAATACACAAACTTCATTTAAACTTGGTAAAGTCACAGAAAATATGACTTTTGAACCAATTTTCAGGATATTACTTTGATTTTTGTTTCTTTTTGATTTTTGATTTCTTGACATAAATCTTGAATCTATAGATTTCTATAGGATTTTCTTCCTCTATTAAAGTAGATTTAAAGGGGTCCCCATTTTTTTTTTTGTTTTGTTTTTATTAACAATTGGAAGCTGATCATATAGTTTCTATATAGCATACGAGACCTTGTTGGGGCTCAAAATCACCCAGGCGCTCTGATAAATGGCCAAACACAAATCTTTAAATTAAAAAACCTACAATGAAAAGATTGGTTTGCCCCGCCCACTTGGCCAATAGGGTGCAGCCATACTCTCAGACCGGCAGCAGGATATGGCTCTATCTGACATCCATTCAAAGTCTGTATATTCCCAATACATCCTGGAACCTGAGTGCTCTAACATTTGTCTGTTGTTTTACTCTTGTCCAACAAGGAACGTTAGCAATAGCTTGGGCTAGCATTAGCAGTAGCTCGGGCTACTGCTGTTATGAGGTTAGCATTACCACAACCATCATTTATATATTGCTGGCGCTGGAATGGGTTGGGACATGCAAATTTAAGGGTGTGTTTCTATGTTTTTGACGTGTAAAACCGTGTTGTTGTTTTTTTCTAGGAACAAAAACGTTTTTCCGTGGCCATTACAACTTTACGGCTTATGTACAGCCTGGTTAAGGTGGACTATTTGACAAACGTTTCAAGGAAATTGTGATTTATATGCAAATTTTCTCCATTTTTATCACAAGTTTGTGTCTCAATTTGGTCAATAAAGTTGTCACGTTACACGTTTTGGAAGCTAATAAGAGAAGGTTCCTAATATTGTTATGAGAAGAAATTGGTTGTGGTCTTTATCTAGAGCTTCTTCTTCTTGCAAGTTTTTGTTGTCACAGACAGTCACAGACCAGTAAGATACAGGCTTAATTATTTAATTCAAGGTAAGTTTGTTTAGGTTAAAGAAATGTTGAAGTACATCTAGTTCAGAGTCATGTCTAGTGTCAAAAACAAAAAGAGAGAACTATTTATCTAAATTCAGTTACCTCTACAAAACTAGCAAACTTTCCTTCCCTATGTTCTACGCTCTGAGCATTTTACACATTTGTCCATTTTGAACATGACAAGATTTCAAGATAAAGGTTGACTTGACTTTGCTTACATCGTTTGTCATCGCAATTTTTCAAATTCATAGAACCCATTAAGCTGCATGCTATTCTTGTTTGTTTTTGCACTGTATATTGCTTTAGGAGAGGCTACCATCTCCTCAACTCCGTTTCCAAAGATGTCTGTCTCAGTAAGAAAAGGAAGGATGGAACAAAAATGGCTGCAAAGACACCCGAATCCTGAAATGGGAGTAAAGTTTGTAACGTCACATCAGCATCTGGTCTCATTGTTGTCCCATAATGGAGCGTATCTGCAGCGACATTCATAAATAACTCGTCACAATTCTAAAGGATGACTGACGTTGAATACAACTTTCAGAAGCAGGCTGTTGTCTATGACAGCTTAGAAACTGAAGCGCTAATATTACGATATTCCTTAAAAAAAAGAGACAAGTGCTAGTTTAGATTAAACGATTTGCTCTGTGGTTTATTACAAGAGTAATCCAAAATAGCAGAAAAGCTGTTTGAAGTGACATAAACACGTATTCTGGTCTTGCTGTGGAAAAACAAACTAGTCATGGTTGGGATGTTCCATAATTGACCCTTGCACCAAATCAATGCCTTGTTGTGAGATGGAAAAACAAACCAGACACAGGGTGTTGACTTACAAGTAACACCTCTGATTCCAGTTTGTCGGCTTTTGAAAACAAACAGTGGGCTGGGACATACTGCCATAAATCAGTGTAGAAGAAGAAATTGAGCGATGCATCCCACCGATGTACTTGAGCTGGGGAAGAGGGGGGGTTACTTGAAGATAAGATGAACAGTTCTCAAGGACTCGGCTCTCATTGTTACCTTTGAAGAGTCATTCAAAAGACTTGATTCGTTCATGAACATCACATCACCACACGTCAAACTCCGCAGTTTAGATCGGTCCAGACAGGAAGTCAAACACGAAAGCAGTGTAAAACATCTGGAAACTTTGAAAATAAGATTTCCTGTTGCTTAACTAGTAAAAAGCGTACGTCATTTCCTGTGAAAACCTCTGTAGCCGAGGTAAACAGAACAGAAAATGAACCACAAAACATTTTGGATACATGCAGCCATTTTTCTCCTTGCTTGTTGTTGTGTGAACTTCCAAAATCACATGTGGCGTTGTACTTCTCCCGTGATTTTGTGATCTCGCAGGATCAGCTGCATGGAACACTTTCACTCCCGTTTCACGTCTGAAACACTCCTGGTTGGAAGGGAGCTCACTGAAAAAACGCCTCTATTACGTTACACGCCGCTCACGCATCTGGTGGACAGGAGGGGTTAGACTATTCAACAACCTAGGACAGGTGAGAAATTAACTCATCATTACCCTCCCACCAACAGGAAACTAAAGGTTGCCATATTTCCAGCTTTGCTGACTGCGCAAAAACCAAACAGGACACGTGAAAAGCATCAATAGTATCCCTGTTAATGTCGCTGCAAGTGACCGATGCAATAAGACATCTGAGTGACCTTCACTTTAACAGACTTGAAACTATTCTCATTTCTCTCCTGGTGACTGTTATGTGTAGCCCTCCAGAATACATCACAAACTCATCACCATCGCCTGCCGCTGCTGTGTGTCTCACACTCTCACACACACACACACTCACGGGTGAACGATGTATAGCACACACATACACACTGACAAACTGAGCTTATTTCATGGCAGAGCAGAGGCCCATCTGTGTGACGCAGCCGGCTGCTGCCGCTGCAGTGAACGACGGCAGGATGGATGGCGGTGTGAGCGGCTGTAACGGTCGAATTGTGCTCCATTGAAGGAGGAATTGATTAAGTTCACTTGGATAGCTGCATGGCTTCTCGCTGGAGCAGTGGGAGACATCTGATGAAGCCATGATGGGGATGAGCTGGCACTGAAGAGGTTTCTGAAGGGAGTGAGCTGCTGGAGGGACAGATGGGTGCAGATTGAAAGACAGATATGATTTTTGTTTCTGTACTTTGGGATGTTTGGTTTTAATTAACACATCGAAAGTCGCCATACAGAACTGATAGAAACTTTTAAAAGAACTTTGCAACATTATCTGAATATTAAATCGACTTTAATTTTATAAATTTTACTGTTTCATTTTATTTCAATTAGTTTTCATCAGGTTCTTTTGTTCAGGCATGTGATAATTAAAAGATTCTTTAATGTTTTGATCATTAAATGCAGTCCTTATTAGAATTGTCACCAGGTGATGTTTGAATCAGCTGTTGCTTCTTTAGTCTGTTTTCTCCCTATATTTTTCCAAAACCCTCATCATTGCTTACCAGAAAAAAGTAAAATTTTCAAGAAACTGAATTGATTTCAATGGCATAATCACTGGGTCTAAATCTATGACGGGTTCACATTTGAAGTCAACCCAAATCAACATGGCCACCACAGCTGATCAACACTATCCATACATCCATCTATTATCGTCCGGTTGTGGAGCAGCAATCTAAGCAGAGAAGCCCAGACTTCCCTCTCCCCAGCCACTTGGGTCAGCTCTTCCATGGGAATCCCAGACAAGAAACATAGTCCCTCCAGCGTGTCCTGGGTCTCCTTCTGGTTGGACGTGCTTAGAAAACCTCACCAGGGAGGCGTCCAGGAGGCATCCTAATCAGATGCCCGAGCCACCTCAACTGGCTCCTCTCGATGTGGAGGAGCAGCGGGTCTACTCCGAGCCCCTCCTGGATGACTGAGCTTCTCACCCTATCTCTAAGGGAGAGCCCAGACACCCTGTGGAGAAACCTCATTTCAGCTGCTTTCTGTTTCTACCCAAAGTTCATGACCATAGGTGAGGGTTGGAATGTAACGCCAGGCCAGTAGAACACCCGCATCACTGCAGACGCAGCACCAATCCGCCTATCGATCTCACGCTCCATCTTTCCCTCACTCCTGAACAAGACCCAGAGATACTTAAGCTCCTCCACTTGGGGCAGGACCTCGTCCCTGACCTGGAGAAGGCATTCTACCCTTTACTGATTCAAGACCATGGTCTCAGCTTTAGAGGAGCTGATTCTCATCCCAGCTGCTTCACACTTGGCTATGAACCACTCCAGCGAAAGCTGGAGATCATGTTCTGATGAAGCCAACGGGACCACATCTTCTGCAAAAAGCAGAGACCTGATCCTTCAGCCACTAGTGATCAACGCTAGCAAACGTTCAAACCAGAGCCCTAGGACTGATCCAACTTGGCTCATGGGACTGCAACATGAAATGAAAACTCAGACGGGAGTTTCTGAATACTTTTTTTTTTAAACAGGCATTTATAAAACTCTGAAACCTAATCAGCCCAAATGACAAGTCACACAGGGAAAAGCCTCAGTGGATATCAAAAGGTGTTCTCAGCAAAGAGCTGCTGAAACTCATTCAAGCAGGCTTTTAACCCTAATCGACGGCAGGCCAGTGGGACACAGAGGGGCGTAACAAATATCAAACATCAACCTTTGCCCAAAGTGGATACCAGGCACACAGGTGGACCACCCTATGATTAACATAAGGCCCGTTCCCACTATTGGAGCTTCCTGGTCATTTTAACGGACCCTCACAGCTACTGGGAGGGACTTGTGGTTAACTCGTGTTGATTGGGTGGGAAATAATAGTGGTAGACATCACCTAACCAGCATGTGTAAAACTGAAGGAGTAGCTGGTGAAGCAGAATGGAAAAAGAAGCCAATAAGCAGCGTTTAAATCGTAGTTTCTAAACTCCCGATTGTTAAAGGCCTGTCCTTCAGTAGTAGATCTAGTTATATGACATGAGAATATCAATCTGCTGTAGATATTTTAAGCCAGACCCTTCTTATTTTATCCTTCACGTCTCTGCTTCCCTCATATTTTAAACACAAACTGCACATCGAGTTTTCGGAAGTTTAAAAATTGCACTGGATTGCCGTCACCTCTCAGTCAGAGCCATCTGTTTCCAAGAGCTACACTTACACCACGTGTCAGCCCATACATTGCAATCAGACGGTTCTAATTTCTATTAATATTCAGAGTGATGTGCAATGACCCATTTTTTCCGACAGGGATCATTAAAGTTACATCTAATCTTAATAAATTGTTCAACTCCTAATAGAAATCTGAGGACGGGGACTTTCAGATGGGAAAATAGAGCAAATACTCACAGGCTGTCTGCAAAGAATCCTTGAACTCGAGTCAAGCACCTCCCGTGTCTACAGGCTGTGTGTAGTAGATGGATTTCCATCTACAACTTTATCCTTTTTACTGTCTACTTTTGTGTGGTTTGATTGAAGGCGGCGTAGTTCCGGGAGCTGAAAGGAAGCGACAGCTGCAGATGTGTCACGCAGACTTTCTGTGCTCCCGCTGCAGTGCGTACGTACGCCGAGAGACGAGTTTTAATGAACATACCGGGGAACAATGAAAGTGCAGCTTCCTTTTCCTTTCTTTTTCTTTTTGCCCATTCTTTTCCATTCCAACCACTATTCAGCACCTCTTCTAACTTCTACATAGACCTGTTTTTAATTTTTATTTCCCAAGCTTTAAACTTGCTTTAAGAGAAAACCATTCCTTAAGACAACTCGTTGAATTGAAGTTGCACACCTGGGCCGACCCGCTGATGAAAGCGACGCTGTATTTTTAGATTTGACATGTTTTTCTTGTATGTGAGGTAGAAATCGAACGGGAAGCTCTGTGTGGGGCTCAGGGGAAGACAAAGAGGGTCAGCGTTTGTGACATGAAGCAATGGACCGGTGGCTTTCTGCTGACAGCGGAGACGATAGCACACGGACACCTGTGGGATTATCGCTTCTCTGGGCGGTATTTGTGTGTGCGGAGGAGTGATTGTTTCAGTGCACAAAGTGTTATTCGGGTCGTGCAGCTGTATCATGCAGAAGCTGGTGTTGTCCTGCTATATGCTGTAATTGCTTGGAAATTGTAATAAGAGTTAGAAAGTCATGCAAAGGTGGATTACTGGAGAAAAATCAGGAGGTAGAAAATATCTATGTTTTATAGTAGTTTGTGCACTTAAGGGTGAGTTCTTTGTCATGAAGGAAAGTATACTTTTTTCATGTTTTATGGCATTCTTCTTGTTTCTTTTTATTTGTTAATCATGCTTTAAAGACCAAGTTCACTGAGAAACCATTTTTATACCTGTTTTTCTTGAAACTATGAGTTGAACTCACATGCAGATTGAACGAGAAAATGGTCTTTTACTCATATTTCCTGCATTAGCCGCCGACAGGAAATAGATGGGGAAACGTTCGGATTTGAAACGTTCATCTGTGGCAGCGCACACAAAGACGGAAGCCCACGAGAGTGCAACCGGGCACGCCTGACGGCCTTTCCCAATCGGTGTGAGGAGGCTCAAATACGCAGGCAACGGAGAAGACGGGACAGACTCAAAGGAGCTGAAGACGAGTCTGGCGGAGACTATGGCTAGACACGAGCACGGATGAGGTTTCAATAAAGATTTGTGTAACGCAAGAGCTGTGTGGTCTGAGTGGTGTGTGTGACCCCTGGAGTAGATGGTACATGCTACACAGTCAATTCTACGTCACACTGAAAATTAACATTCATGGACTCACCCATCTTGACTCACGACGGGGAAGGCTGTTGTTGGTTTAGCGTCCAGGAAACAGCAGAGAACGTCTCTGCTAGTAGAAGCAAACAGTTAGCATTAGCAACTCCACCACACATGAGAACTCCTCCAGGCTTGTGTTATTTGTGGAGATAAAACATCAACGTTGCAGAGCAAACAGAGTCAGTGGTAGAGTCAAGTTGCTGTTAGCCAATCAGACACAAGATGTCTATCAGGAAATAAGACTCCAAATCCTGCCATCTTCTGCTCCTCTCTCTGACTAACTTCTAGTTTCTGAAACAGGAGCGCCAGGGCTTTTTTTCCCCCACAGAGATTGACTCACATGGCATTAATTTTTACTAGAAACCACTGCAAATCTATTCATAAATTGAGTGAACTTGGGCTTTAAAGTTAAAGTCCCATTAGTCGTCACACACTGGTGAGATTTCTTCTCCGTATTTGACCCACCCCCTGGGGGAGCAGTGAGCTGCAGAAACTCGGGGAAATGAGATTTGTATGTAAAGATCATTTCAAGCAATTTGCGACAAAAATGCTCATGAAAACATCTCCTACCCCACCTTGAGGGAAACTGACAATAATACCAAAATATGTAATGCATCTCATTATGTCAAAGTAGCCAGTGTAATGATCACCAGCTTCACTGAATGTTTTCACTTTTACACTTTGATTGTCTAATCTACAGACAAAACAAAAAGCTGGTATTAGTGAAATTATCTAACTAAGCCCACACTTCCCGCCTTGCATCACAAACCAGACTGACAAGGTTAACGACAACTTGCTGCAACATTTAAGGACATTCCACGGAGGTCTTCACTCTGATGGATGGAACGTTTCACCACAGCCGTCTCTTTTTTTCTCCACAGACTACACCAATCTGCACAGGAGACAGAAATGTGGTTTTTATTAGATGCAGCGACTGGTGTCCATAGCAACATCACATCATCACATCCCAGTGAAGTATAGTGGGAGCTAAAAACTAACCTACACGAAGTTTAGGTGCATATCTTTCTGACAGAGCAGCCCACTACGTTTTTATTATCTCCACCTCCGTGCCTGTTCTATGAGCAGCAGAATGCGTTTGACAGATGATCTCAACTCTGACATGAAGCAGAATACATGAAGCCCACACTCAAGGAACATGGTTGTCCAGAAATCAAGTCAGGCTACAGGAATCACCTGTACAATCAATCATTTTTCAGCCACCTGGGATGTAAACAGGTTGGTATATAAATACATTTTAGCAACTCAACTATGAAATCTAATGTATTATGTCGAGTTATACATCTGCAGCCAAACAGAGTTCTTGTATACCAGTGGAGACACATACCAAGCAGGCCAGTAAAAGAGCATGGCTCCTTCCAATATCCACACAAATTGAAGTTAATCTGTGCGGAAGGTTGGACTTAAATTTGTCTAGGAAGCTTGAACAATCCAGAGAAATGACCAGCAATAATCAGAAATGCTTCACGTGTGGATTCACATCAGAAGCTTCACATAGATTTAAAGTAACACTCAACAGTTTTTAACAGTTTAAGCTATTCTTTCAAAAGTGGGTTTAAGTGACTTTGTGAGTATTAACTTTACCCTCTTCTCCCTGAACAGCACTCTGCAGTCCTCTGCTGACCAGAAACTGCACTTAACAGTTTTGTGGAGCGGGTAGGTGCCCTATATGGGTGTTAGCTATTATACTAGCAGTTAGCTTTTTCAGGTTGCTGATCATCAATAAAAAACACAAGAAGAGGGGAAAAAAAGTAGTTCGCTTTTTGTTGGCATTTTTAGAAAAAACTCCATTCACACGTAACCGCATAAGTGCATTGTTAAGCACATTTATAGGCATGCCAGACCTGTAGGTGGCAGTAGTTCCCCCGAATTCTATCCATTTTGTCTTCCTGCTCAACTTCCACACAAGCGAGCTAGGCGCCATGTTTCGTTGACCAATAAGGAGGTGGAATTGCCCTTAAATGTAGTTTTGGAGTATAAAGTCAACAAGCGTCAAAAAGCGCTTGGACGATTGATAACGTGAGCACATCTCTGAGGGCATACATGTTGTAGTGTAAACACAGGTTGCACATGGGCCGTCAGCATTTTTGCCGCAGACAGTGACGTTGTGAAACCTAAAACTCCGGTTATTTCTGTCCACAAAGAAATGCTGAAAACGGAGAAAACAGGTCTTCACTTTGGCCGGAGTTTTAAAAAGATTTGTTTTCATTGTGGATATCTGCATTTTTGTGTGGAAGACAGGCCGAATCATAGAAAAATGTCTTCGTTTTCTGAGATACCTGGCTACGTGTGGACAGGGCCTTAGAGAGTAATGTCTTTGGAGGTGCAGCAAAAAGCTACGTTGGTGCGGCCTACAATATTTTGAAGGAGCTAAAAGAGGCTACAAATTCATGGACTGATGGTGACCTGGCTTTGTTGCTGCTGAACTTGTAAGTAATAATATTTTTTGTCCAACAAAGTGAATCTTTTTACTTCGTGGTTTATTTTAGTATTAGCTGGCTCATGTTAGTGTTAGCTCGTTGTTAGCGCTAGCTACAGCAGGCTGCAGCAGGGTTGTTTACGACAATTGTAATTCCACTTTCAACCAGCAGGGCGGACGATCAGGAACCTGCTTAGTGTTACTTTATATGATCTACTAATAACATACCTGACCAATATTCATTGATTTTGATCATTTTATTTCATTTTTAATTTCAGCAGGTATCACCTTTGGTCATATTTCATTGAAAGGATTTAAAATGTAAAACTTTCTCTGTATTATCTTCATCTACTGGATGTCTCTTTCTCCACACACACATTCATCAGCGGGAAAGGGAAACTGAGCTCTCCGGAGTAAATTCTTACTGTCAGGTGTTGGCTGGGTGTAATAAATCCAACCGGGCCAGCATGGGAAATAGGAGATGGGAGGCAAGAGGCAATTTGTGGCCAAAATAAAGGAGCATTTTTCTTAGATGCTCATAAACTACGATGGTCGGGCTGCCACACTAATCCATGGACCACCAAACTCTCACATCACCACTCGATGGCTTGGCATCACCCTTTATCATGTGTGAACTGTAACGTATCCCATGAAACGGCCAGGTCAGTAACACAAAAGGTTTACATGTTGTTTGTATGTAGACACGCGCCCCCCTCTGGTCAGAGTTTTTGCCCCCTAATAGCTTGTTGGCTGTGGATTTATAGTCATGTTCGACTCCGTCTGTGTTCCCCGTCCCTCCCTTCATGGATCAATGCATCAAAGCCTGCTGCTTTGAATACCAAACAAGGCTCCGGGGTTGCACCTCCAGCGCCGCTGTGCTGAACAGATTTCTTGTGGTCACTCGCTTTGCTACACCCAAATTGCCTCCCACTGAAATGCTGTTTTTTTGCAAAGCCCGAGAGCCACCGTGGTGCTATTTAATAGCAACCCCAGCCGTCCTCTTGTCGCTGCAGCGCCGAGCCAGCAGAGTCTCGCTCGGTAAGCAGCAGCTCTCCCCCCGTGTTCTCACATGCAAAATTTATGACTGCAGCACACCACAAAAGAAGAGCGGGATCCAGTTCTGTCGCACGGAGCGGATATAGGTTTTCAAATCCCACAGCCCTGTATCCCACGATATTGTTCAGCTGTGTGACAGTGGCAGAGGCAGCAAGCGAGGGGGGGAGATTAAAGTGTTCCCGTGAAACACGTGTCTATTTTCATCCATCTCTACAGAGTATAAGAGTCTCTGTCTTATTACAGTTAAAAAGAGGGAGCAGACTCCTAAGCACAACTGGGCTGCCTCTCGTCTCACTGTCGCCCCAGAGGAGGCTCCCCCGCATGCATACCTGCACTAAGAACTAGAGGATCCCGGGCCTGTTCTCCTGGAGCCGTAAAAGCAGCTTTCTCCTCTAGGGCCAAGTCTAAGAAACACACGGTAGCTCACATTCACACCAATTTAAAAAGTCTGAATATTAATGTGCTGCTTTTAATCTCCAAGGAAAACCACATAGGGGGTACCCAAACATCTATACAAACCCATGCCCCAAAACAAGTCAGGATTCAGCTGTTGTCTTAATTCTGAGGACAGGAAATCACAAATTCTAGTAGAACTCAAAAAGAGTCATTTTGGATGAGAAAGAACAACAGATTTATAGTTTTAATTCAGTAGTCAAACAACAAGATTTCAAGCTAAGGACATCACTTTCTGTTCTTCTGTCTTCTTAGGCTGTCTATCTCCACTCTGCAAAACATTGTCAGTTATGCATTTATTCTTTTGCTGCCAGAGAAAAATGGAAATCTGAAAGAATGTGAAAACAGTCCGTTGTTGTCTCATGGTCAACAGCTGTGTTTTCTATGCTACAGTCTACATCACAGAGGCTCCTAGTCTGGTTTTACACACAAATATCTCTACTCCTGTCTGACCAGTGAACTAATGTTAAATGGGAAAGATGAGCAAGTTAGATAATCTTGGTGATTTGGTTTGTGTTACAGCACAAGTCGTAACAGACACAAAAAGACCCACCTGCAATATGAAACAATATTTTTTAATGTCTTTTAAACTAAATTATTTATTGTCTAAAATTAATTTAAAAAACATATATTAATGTTCTTTTTATTTATTATGTTATAATGCAATGTAACATTTATAGACAAATAAAATTGGCCCTTTCCACTTGTAGATCCTCCACCAGGGGGCAGTAGACATGTACTGGACTGAATATGGCAGTTTTCTGATGAAGGTGCTAATCCTGATATGCTTATCTGGCCACTTTAAAGGGATATTCCACTCAAAAATGAAATTTTGCATGTTGATATATTTGCCAGAGTTAGATAAGTAGGAAAAAAAACTATTTTTAACCAGCCCAGTCATTCTCCTGACCCGGCTGTACTCTTTTTGCTTTAGCTTAGCATAAAACACAGTAAGTGAATGGATCCAACTAGCATTGTGAGTAAAAAGTACTTAAAATAACTCAGTAGTGATCCCAATTCTGCTTGATGACCTAAAATATCATACTGACTGCAAGTGAAAATTTTTCTGTAACATAAAGGATTCACAGGCGCCATTTTAGACTTGGGACTACTTTATGACAAAGCACAGCTGTTTATGGATCTGACTCTGTTAAATATGTCAACAGACAAATATTTTAATTTTGGGTGGAATATTCCATTAACACCAGAAGGGGTATGATGCTAACACGATGAAGATCTACAAACAGCAGCTGAGAAAGACTATAAGAGTCAACAGTGTTTATGAACAGCAGATTAAACTATGTTTATGGATTTTATTGAAGGCAGCTCTATGCAGTGATCTGACCCGTTTACCAATACCACTTATCTTTAAAAAGTGTACGAAGATCAGAGCTTGTGTTATTCTGCTTATAATGCAATTTTCTGTTCATGTCAAGTTAAAGTGGACTATTTTCTTAAAAATAATAATAATCATCATAATGAATTAGATTTCTAGGCACTTAAAAGCACTTTCCATTATTCACACACTCTCACATTCACCTACTGCCAGTGATGGTAAGCTACTACGTAGCCACAGCCATGAACATGAATACATAGACACACCATTGGGCGCTAGAGAGCGTAACAGCGTCACCGCCATATTGGGTAGGTTCTCACTCACAAAACCCAACTGGAATCAACGCAGAGTGAGCAACTATGCGAAATCACAAACCTTATTTTGGCTTGATTAGGAAATGAAAACATGAACAGCAATGTAAACCATGAGTTAAATGATTTCTACTCTTCAGTTAAGAGCCGAGCGTATATACTCATTTATACCCAAAATGCAAACTGATAGGTTGGACTTGAAAAACTCAGAGTGGTTAAAGCTTTGTCAGTTTTGAAAACAATCATTGACATTGTTTTTTTTTTCCAAATAGACAGTATGATGGTATGTTTATTTCTAAAAGACAACATCCAGAAGGAAAAGAGCGTGCATCATATATCTGTTCTAATAACTATTTAACTTTAAACTAATTAAAACTAATGTGTAAAAATTTTTTTCTAAAAAATAAAAAGTTTTAGAAAACAAGTTAGGATTTACAAAACAGTTCAGTCAAACTGTCAAAAATCATTCTAACAAAACAGGTTGCTTTTTAGAGACTACCGAACTTAAGGGAAGTCATTACATGCTTGACCTCTGTCGCGTGTCTCCTCTTTTTGACAATCCTGTGCTCATTAATCTGTATTCCTAAATGTCACTTGGTCGTCTCCTTTTATTGCCGTCCATGGGAAGAAGTGATAACGTGGGTGGATGAACAGCTAATAGCGAGCCCGAGTTTGTGGCATCCTGTGTTTTCAAGCGAGCTGCACCATTGATTGGCCTTAATGATATTTTCAAAGTCAAGAAACTGAGAGGAAAACAAAGGTGAGAAAAAAGAAACAGTCCTGATGGAGTTTTGCACTTCATTAAGAGAGAGAGGGTCAGAGGTCAAAATTAAACTCTTTGGACAACTTCAGCTTGACTGGATTAGCTCATCACTGCTAGGTTCTAACATAAATGATACCATACTATAGCCTGGCAAGCCATCCTATATATGTGTATATATAGTCTGGCCACAAACCATTGACGGCCCTTAGTCGTGAGGCAGGATCTACGGTTGTCTTTCAAAATGTCAGCACGCAATTGGATAGCGCTAGGACCAATCAGAGTAACGAACAACGTGACGTAATCACAGCGACGGAAAAGAGGGAGGTAGCAATGGCGTCTAACATCAATGATTTCTGTCATTTTTGTACAAAAAACATGTGAATATCAGGTGTACTGGGACATTGCACTACTTTGTTTGATAAAAATAAGAAGCCGCTAAGTATATCAGACAGACTTACGCACGTTGGAGTCTAAATAATCCAATGTTGATGACAAAGTCGTTTCAAACGAACGTGGTTCCTGCGCCGCCGCCATGTTGCTTGGGTTCGCGGCCGCAGCTCTGACGTCATCGGTTACTCCCGCTCTGTGATTGGCCCAAAAAAAACTATAGCGAGCTGTGATTGGACAGCCACAGCAGCGGAGCAGGCTGCGAGGGTTCCAATGAAGCGTGCCTAGACCAAACTCTGCAAAGCAAGAATTTGGTCTAGTTCACTAGGCTAACCATACTATGGTATGGTTATATTGTTTCATAGTGAGGTCGTATATAATGTTTTATTAACGATGAAGTAGTAGGCTAATACTGGAGAAGGGGTGGGATTTAACAAGTGTGTACTTCACCCCACTTCTAACCTATAACCAATATTCTTTACAAAATACAAACATATGTTTTGCTTACCTAAGTCTATAGATGTTGTAGGGCTGTGTTGGTTAACGCAGCTCTGCAATATTGCATGAACATTGGGGGCAGTTCCACTGGATTGGCAGAACGGGGTGGTGGTCCACCTTTTTAAAAAGGGAGGCCGCAGGGTGTGTTCCAACTACAGGGAGGTCACATTCCTGAGTAGCGCTGGCACTCCACCCATGCACATTAAACACCATGCGTAGGGCACCAAGTGTCCAGGGGGGCACCAACCAATCAGGCTTATAAAAAAATACTTCCGTGAGGTGTCCCGCATGTTGAGCACTGTCAGCGAAGGCCAGCCCAGGCATTTGTGATTGTAGGTCAGGGACAAGTAGAGGAGTGTAAATGATAAATGACCCACACTTGTATAGCACCTTTCAGAGTCAGAGGACTCCAAAGCACTTTACAGTGTATCATTCACCCATTCACACACATATTCACTCGCTGGTGGTGATGAGCTACCATGTAGCCACAGCTGCCCTGGAGCATACTGACACAAGCGAGGCTGCCGAGCACAGGCACCACTGACCACTACTAGCAGGCAAGGAGGGTAAAGTGTCTTGCCCAAGGACACAGCAACTGACATGACTGCGGAAGCCTGGGTTTGAACCTGCAACCCGCCGATTACAGGGTGAAATCCTAACCTCTTAGCCAGCGTCGCCCAAGTATCTCGGGATCTTGTTCACAAATGAGGGAAAGATGGAGCGTGATCAATAGGCAGATTGGTGCTGCCTCTGTCATGGTGAGGAGAGAGCTGAGCCAGAAGGCGAAGCTCTCGATTTACTAGTTGATCTACGTTCCTACCCTCACCTATGGTCACGAGCTTTGGGAAGGGACCGACAGAATGAGATCACAGATACAAGCTGCTGAAATGAGTTTTCTCCACAGGGTGTCTGGGCTCTCCCTTAGAGATAGGGTGAGAAGCTCGGTCATCCAGGAGGGGCTCAGAGTAGACCCGCTGCTCCTCCACATCGAGAGGAGCCAGTTGAGGTGGCTCGGGCATTTGGTTAGGATGCCTCCTGGACGCCTGCCTGAGGTTTTCTAGGCACGTTCAACTGGAAGGAGACCCAAGGGAAGACCCAGGACAAGACGTAAATGAAAAAATAACTTGATCTGTTGTTACAAAAAAATGAAAAGCATAACAAGAATAAATAATTAAGAGCTGTACAGTGAATGAAAAATACATATTAGGAATATCCAATAACATTAGCCTACTATTATTATTGGTCAATATTTGCATTGAATCTAATATTGTTTTATTCTCTTTTAATGACACAACCTATACATATAATCAAACTCTTCAGCGACTTCTCCTCTCAGTATGCCTGAGATATGTTTGTTTGTTACAGTTTTGACAGATTTGCTCTACAACAAGGAACAGTGTGAGATGCTCCTCCTGATGAGTAGTTACCTGAAATTCATTTGTGGCTCTACAGACTGCATCCATTTGTGCAACAGTGGACAGGCAGACAAAATGTTGACAAATAACAATGAAGATTTTGAGAATGGAGTTGTTTCAAGATGACAGCTATTCATTATTTTCTCAGTTCCACTCTGACTAGACGTCGGTACCATCAAAACTAATTTCTGTCTTTCCAAACTGAGATCATTCTAAGAGCTATCACGTGAGATATTGTCACCATTTGTTTCACCGAATGTTGCTTCAACATATCTGCACTGTGACTTCAGGTTAAGTTGGAGGACTATTATGGTTTGTTGTGAGTCATCTGCAGACCAGTCCGTCAGTCACCAACAACCATACCATGTGCAAAGTCATTTAAATCTACTTTCCTCTCATTTTGAACTTCAGCAAGTTGTCTTCACTACGTCTAGACGACTAAATGCACTGAGTTGCTGCAATGTGATTGGCTCTTTGGATATCTACCAAATGAAGGACATGTCGGTGTAAATATGTTGCTGTTTCTCCTTTCTGTCTCCTACTTTGTCATTGCTTTTTTTTCATTTTAATGATCAACCTAAAGTTTGAACATATCTACTTTAGACAAGTACAAAGTAAAATAAAAGCAGTCGCAAGAAATCTAAAAGGTGGAGGAAAATCAGCCCAGGTGACTTCCTTTGTGCAGGAAGAATGTGGCTAATATTAAATCAAAGGGTTATTGTGAAGGCAGGAACACACTGTCACACAGTCCATTAACTCATCATCAGCATGGCAGAGCTCACTTTGACTCTTTCATCGTCTGCGCTCGCTCTTCAAGCTGATTGGTCTGTCATAACATGGGTATTCACACTGTTCCTGATTTGGGCCTTTCATACTTCAATTATACTTACAGCCAAGTCAAAACGATTCATTGAAAATCTCAAATGGCTGGTCAACTGTATTATGAATTTAATAAAATAAAGATTTGGTTGTTTGCTTGTCAGTATAATGTTTAGTGTCTCTAGTTCCAATATGGCTCCAAGTTGTAAATAAGTGTCTACAAATGAGATATACTTTTGTGTAATTATTCAAATAACACAATGTTATATGTATACATTAACATGTTACTTAAAATACATATATACATATATAGTTGAAGATGTTGCTGTATGTGATGTACAGGGTGGGCCATTTATATGGATACACCTTAATAAAATGGGAATGGTTGGTGATATTAGCGTCCTGTTTGTGGCACATTAGTATATGTGAGGAGGCAAACTTTTCAACATGGGTGGGTGGTGACCATGGTGGCCATTTTGAAGTTGGCCATCTTGGATCCAACTTTTGTTTTTTCAATAGAAAGAGGGCCATGTGACACATCAAACGTATTGGTAATGTCACAAGAAAAACAAGGGTGTGCTTGGTTTTAACATAACTTTATTCTTTCATGAGTTATTTACAAGTTTCTTTTTGTTCACAGCCATTGACATGTCAAAGAGGTTAACATGTGAGGAGCGGATCAAAATTGTGTTGATATCTTTTGAACGCAGTAACCGGGTCATTGCAGCAGATTTCAATGCAACACACCCTACGAGACCACCCATCTCCCATGCTACAGTTAGCAAACTGCTTGCTAAGTTTTGTGAAACTGGTTCAATGTTGGATTTGCCAAAATGTGGACGCATGAAAACTGTCACTAATGAAGAAACATCAGTGGCTGTCCTAGCTTCATTCAGCAAGAGCCCACAGCGTAGCACTTGCCGCATGTCACTGGAGAGTGGCATTAGTCGAACATCCCTTCGGCGGATATTAGCTACTCACAAATGGCACCCTTACAAACTCCAGCTACTGCAACATCTCAACGAGGATGACCCAGATCGGCACACAGAATTTGCAGAATGGGCAAAACAGAAATTGGAACAGGACCTTCAGTTCACGCAGAAGATTTTGTTCAGTGATGAGGCAAACTTTTATGTGAATGGTGAAGTTAACAAACAAAACCACCACTATTGGTCTGACACGAACCCACATTGGCTAGATCCCTCCAAGACTGTTGGAACAACAAAAGTGATGGTTTGGTGTGGTATATGGGGTACAAAGATAGTGGGGCCATTCTTCATCAATGGAAACCTCAAGGCCACTGGATATTTGAAATTGCTACATGATTATGTTTCCCTCTTTATGCACTGAAGCTGGCACGTTTCCTGAGTTTTTCCAGCAAGATGGTGCACCATCACATTATGGGTGTCAGGTCCGAGCATTCCTAGATGAACAGTTTTGTGAAAAGTGGATTGGTCGTCGTGGGCCAGTTGAATGGCCCCCAAGGTCTCCCGATCTGACCCCCTTAGACTTTTATCTTTGGGGTCATCTGAAGGCAATTGTCTATGGTGTGAATATATGAGATGTGCAGCACCTGAAACTATGGATACTGGAAGCCTGTGCTGGCATTTCTCCTGCAGTGTTGCTATCAGTGTGTGAAGAGTGGGAGAAGAGGGTTGCATTGACAATCCAACACAATGGGCAGCACATTGAACACATTTTATAAGTGGTCAAAAACTTTTAAATAACTCATGAAAGAATAAAGTTACATTACAACCAAGCACACCATTGTTTTTCTTGTGAAATTACCAATAGGTTTGATGTGTCACATGACCCTCTTCCTATTGAAAAAACAAAAGTTGGATCCAAGATGGCCGACTTCAAAATTGCCACCATGGTCACCACCCATGTTGAAAAGTGTGCCCCCTCACATATACTAATGTGCAACAAACAGAACGTTAACATCACTAACCATTCCCATTTTATTAAGGTGTATCCATATAAATGGCCCACCCTGCAGTTACTATTTTATTACAGAAATTCATATTTATTTTGTCCCATACCTCAGTGCATGTCCTGTCACTTAACTAATGTGACCAAGCTGAACAGAAGTTAAAACTAAACTCGGCAGCAATACATGCTGAGCCGAAAGGCAAAGCTCTTGAATGACTAGTAGATCTATGTTCCAACACTCATATATGGTCACGAGTTTTGGGTAGTGACCAAAAAAATGAGATCATGGATACAAGCGGCAGAAATGAGTTTTCTCTGCAGGGTGTCTGGGCTCTCCCTTAGAGATAGGGTGAGAAGCTTGGTCATCCAGGAGGATCTCGGTGTAGACCCGCTGCTCCTCCACATGGAGACGGGCCAGTTGAGGTGGCTCGGGCATCTGGTCAGGGTGCCTCCTGGACGTCTCCCTGGTGAGGTTTTCTGGGCACGTCCAACCAGGCGGAGACCTAAAGGAAGACCCAGGACACGCTGGAGGGATTATGTCTCTTAGCTGGCCAGGGAATGCCTTGGGATTGCCCCAGAGGAGCTGGCCCAAGTGGCTGGGAAGAGGGAAGTCTGGGCCTCTCTGCAGGCTGCTGGCCCCAAAACCCGACCCCAGATAAGCGATGGATCCATCCATCCATTCATCCATGGATGGAAGGATGATTTCTCAGAAAGTCTATTGACTGTCTGTTTGCATCTGATTACTTTTAGATTTAACCAAATGCAAGATGGCTGCCACAGCTAATTGAGCTTAGCTAACACATGCATAGCTATACTAATGTCGATTTTATAGAAACTGACCTAGAACTTGGTGTGTTGGTGTTTGAGAGTGATCATCATATATTCTAAGTGCCAACTGTTTGTGTAAGATCACACGTCACATTATTTTTTTAAGATTTGACCAAAACAATTCTATCGTGTCAACATAAGATGATCTTAACCTTAAACGGACACCCAAGGCAGCAGGTGATGAGCGGTCCTTCAAGGGGATGGTAGGGCTTTACATAATAAATATTTTAGTCTCAGTTACTAAAGAATATTTTATAAAATCAGAAAAAGTCTGACCATGTATTCACAGAATTTTTCTTGACTATGTCCTCTCTTTCTAAAACACCCCTGAACACAAAGTTTAAAACTGAGTCTATGTCCTTTCTGTTCATTTCCTCCCAGTATTCACTAATTATTTCCATGTGTGACTTTCCACTATCCATTTTAAATTTAGCAAAGAAAAATCTTCATAGTTTCCGGCAGGCTTCCCAAAATGCCCATTAATCTTAATTTCTGAGTTAAAGTCCCGCGTTCCTCTCTTGAGTGATAGTTAGTATTTCCACTGACGGAGAAAATAGCTTTTTAAGACCGCCGTGATGTGGCAACAAATCACTTTCTGACATCACTGAAAAGGGGTCAAAATCAATCAGCCGCCCAATGGCCTTTGACATTCAATAAACGTCAGTGAGTATTTATACCCGTCCCTAACCGAGTGCTAAAATAACAGTCTTCAGATGACAAAATATGATCACAATTAAACCGCAGCATCTCACATCTGCATGGATCAGTGGCTGAATCTCAGCCACGGAGAGGAAAACAACACAAGACAGTAGACAGGGAGAAAAGAGGATGAGGAGGCGGGGGTTGAAGAGGTGGGAGGGGTAGGACAGGGAGGAATCATCATGTTGATGTGGTCATTTACCACAAAGCCTGGTTCAGCCCACACAAACCCAAATGCCACCGTCTAAATCCAGCCTTAATTAGGCCGGCTCCGAGTGGAGAGGACAGGAGGCTGAGAGGACTAACAATATCAGCTGCGTACAATAACATCACGCGTCTTGGTGTGGTGCGTGTGACAGGGTGATAAGGTCACACATGGGACTCCATTAAAGTGAAGTAGATGCAGCTTTATCTGGTCGGACTGATCCCGCCGCCCTTCGGCACGCCTGGATTAAACACAGAAAACACTCAAAAGCACTCCTCAGGGACGTGCAGCTAGGCGCTGTTTACTGCAGTATTTATGGGATTAACACGTTAGTTAGAGGAGCTAGATGTGTACATATACAGGATGGCTTGACAGGCTAACACTGAATTGTTTCAGATCTGTGAACTAATTTCTATAGAAGTGGGAGTGTGCTCAATGTTTAATTTTTGAGAACCCTAACCTCTCCCTCTGAGGTAGGCTAGCCTTAACCTGAGTAAAAATAAAATACGATGATCAAATAATAATAAATACATTTATTCATGAGAAGAAAGTTCTGCAAATCAACCATCTAGACCTAGGAGAAGCTGACTGGAAGACCAAACTAAAATCTACAGGTGGCTTCTATAGATGTTACAACTGTTTACTTTTAGACCTCTCTCTCTCTCTCTCTCTCTCTCTCTCTCTCTCTCTCTCTCTGTCTTTACCTCTTCCACTCTCTGTTGCTCTCTGGCTTGTTCTCTCTGTCTCACTCTCCTTCTGACTGTCTCTCTGTCTTGCTCTTTCTCTGTCTCCCTCTCTCCCTTTGTCTCTCTGTCTCACTCTCTTTCCATCTGTGTCACTCTGTCTCACTCTCTCTGTCTCACTCTCTTTCCATCTGTGTCACTCTGTCTCACTCTCTCTGTCTCACTCTCCTGACTGTGTCTCTCTGTCTTGCTCTTTCGCTGTCTCCCTCTCTCCATTTGTCTCTCTGTCTCACTCTCTCTGTATCTCACTTTCTTGCTGTCTCTGTCTTGCTCTCTGTTTCTCTTTCTCTGTCCATCTCACTCTTTATGTCTCGCTCTCTCCATCTGTGTCACTCTGTCTCACTCTCTCTGTCTCACTCTCCATCTGTCTGTGTGTCTCTGTCTTACTCTTTCTTTGTCTCTCTGTCTTTGTCTCACTGTCTCACTCTCTTTGTCTCTCTGTTTGTGTCTCTCTGTCTCACTCTATATGTATCTCACTTTCTCGCTGTTTCTGTTTCTCTTTCTCTGTCCATCTCACTTTTTCTGTCTCTCTCTCTCTCTCTGTCTCTCCATCTTTGTCTTTTTTTCTTGCTCTCTCTCTGTCTATGCCTCTTGGTCTCTCTCTCTCTCTCTCTCTCTCTCTCTCTCTCTCTGTCTCTCCATCTTTGTCTTTTTTTCTTGCTCTCTCTCTGTCTATGCCTCTTGGTCTCTCTCTCTCTCTCTCTGTCTCTCCATCTTTGTCTTTTTTTCTTGCTCTCTCTCTGTCTATGCCTCTTGGTCTCTCTCTCTCTCTCTCTCTCTCTCTCTCTCTCTCTCTCTCTCTCTCTCTCTCTCGTTAAAGAAGTTAAAAGCTTAATTTTCACTAGGTGTCCTCCTACCAGGACAAGCTGATAGATAGTTTTCCGCCCACTAAGAAAAAACATATTTCACTAAATATGTCTGACTAACCATTTTCATGTTTGGAAAAGCATCACCAGCATTGCTTTTAATTGTTCTGCTGTCAGTCACGTTCATTCACTCTCCAGCATGACTCAGCACCTTGGATTTAATTACATGTTTTACAGCATAAAACATCATAATGTTCCCTTCATAAGCCCGTTTCACAGCGTATATGCTGTTGACATCCTCTCACATGTTATGTGGAAAGTCGCTGCAGCCTTCCACTCGGCCCTGCCAACATTCTCGAGGACCTTATGGAACGTAATTTCCAAGCGAAGCCCCAAGAGCCTTGGCTAGGTTGTGGGAATTGGTAAACACACAGAACGAGCCGAGTCCCCGAGGCCCTGCAGCGCCTAAGAGAAAGGGTAAGTGAGTGTGGATAACACTGCTATCAAACAATGAGACAGCACAGTCAGCCAGAAAGGGACCTAAACTCATTACAGCTCCAAAAGGCTGGGCCTGAGCGTTAGACTTTCTAGTTGTCTACTTATCGCTGGGAAAATTGGGGCTCTCTAAAGGAGAGTTTGGAAATGTCACTCGGTGAAATGAACTCACATTCAATACTTACAGTGTTAAATGTTATTCTGTGGTTTAGAAAGTGCATTGTTTTGGGCCGTGTAAAGCCTGAACGTGAATTTGTTCAGTGGGGCTGCAGCATAGGTGGCACAGATTTCCATTCTAGCCCTCAATGATGCAGTTTCTCACTTATCCTTAATAAAAGATCAAGATGATGGGAAGGAGATTGATGCATGGACATTTAAAGAGCAGGTACACTGAGAAACCATTATTTTACTTATTATTGGTCACTCTGAGTTTTTCATGCATCCTGAACATGAAAATAGTCTCCTACACCTATCTCCTGCATTAGCTTCTGATAGAAAATAGACGGTGAAACTCTAGGATTTGAAAATCCTGACAGATCTACGTCACACTGTCACTTAACATTCATGGACTCACCCATCTTGGGTGCGACAATCAAACCATTTTTGCTCTTTTTAATTAAAATTACGAAGGAATAGCTCCAGTAATTAGCTAATTTCACCTTGGAGATTTTGACCTAATCTTAAAAAATGTTATTTTAAGTGTCTGTTGGATAAATATGACTGAAATCTGACCAGGATGTTAAACTTGAATCACCTGAACAGACTGAACGTGGGAAGGAGTGATGATCATCAAAACTCTAACTTTATTTTTGTGCAAAAACAAAATAGAAATATGCAGAAGAGTTCTCATTTTCTTGCAAAATCTAAGATTTTTAGTTTTCAAGTCACCATAAATGTGAATAAAATGACACTAAATGTGATTCAGGGCTCCTCAGATGAAGCCTTTGCATCTATTCTGCAGCAATTACTTTAAAGCTGCAGATTTAAGTTGAAGGGGTGCTGCAGCTGCCTTAATGAGATCCCTGCGGCCGCGTGTTTGGATTGAAGAAGACAATGGAAGCAACACAGGAGAAAGAGGAAAAAAACAGAGCACAAAGTTTCCCCCGCTGACATTTTGTCTCAACATTTAATAAGATCCCGCTCTGACCGTCGGAGGCCATCCCATAACCGAGAGGTCGTGTGCTCGACCCTTCTATTTTCCGCTGGAACACGATTCTAATTACAAAGGGCAGAAAACACTGATGCAATTATTCTAAGTAAGAAAAAAGAAAGAAATTAAGAGAAGCAGCATCCAGCCTCCTACTCAGCGTGCCTCGAATAAACCTCCAAATAGGTCACCTGAGTACGCATGACCCCGGCTAGGCCCTCGGATAAAAAGTCAAATTATTTCTCTGAGATTTAAAAAAAAAATAGGTTTGACATTTTGGTTTCTGTTCGCTTCCAACTTCAAAAAAATAAATCTTATTTTTTTCCACCGTAAAATGAAGACGTATTTTAGGATCTTTGCTCATTTTATCAATTTTTCTTCGATATTAGATTTGAAGCTTGATCCTATTCTCATGTGTTTGTAATTAGCAGCCAATTAACTTTGAATAAAGACTGGATTGAGGGGGAGACGGTGAGCTTGGCTCTGTGCAAAAGGTAATCACATCTGCCACCTGGAAGGCTCACTAATGAACACGCTAAATCTTGTTTGTATGATCCAGGTGTAAAAATAACATTTTCCTACTTTGCCTGGATTAGGTGTTCGTCTATAAGCTAATAGTCTCTGCTTGTTGCCGAGCAACAGTGTCAGATGTTCAAACTAAATCCATGTGAAACAGAAAAGTCATTTAACTGGGAGTCCTGTTGGTCAGGGGTTCCCAAAGAGGGGGTCGCGACCCCACTGTGCGGACATTCATCAGTAGCTTTATCTGACAGAAATGACTGTTGGTTATACAAGTGATGGAGGAGGAGGAGGAGGCAAAGAATAAGAAGGAGGAGAAGGAGGAGGAGGAGAATGCAATTATCCTAAGCCAACTGCAGCAATAGCAAAAAGATTTTGCTTTGTGTCTATCTTTACAAATCAAATGCAACAAGAGTCATCACAAAATAAAACATTCCAATTGAGATCAGTTCATTAAGCCAATTGGTTAAAAGTTTCCACTATAAGGAACCCAGCAGATTGTGACTTGTTGTGTCAGAGACTTTTCAGCAATCCTCATACTAAGCAAGCATGTAGCGACAGTGGAGAGGAAAACTCCCTTTTAACAGGAAGAAACCTCCAGAGGATCCTGGCACAGTATGAGCAGCCATCCACCACGACTCACTGGGGATTGAGAAGACAGAGCAGGAACACACACACACACACATACACACACACAGCCTTTTAGATGGAGGTATGTGTAGCTGTACACTCCACCTCCCTCTGCTCCCCACTCGTCTAAACCTGGGCTAACATCAGAATTTAACCATAAGCCCTATCAAATAGAAAAGTTTTGAGCCTAGTCTTAAAAGTAGACAAGGTGTCTGCCTCACGCACTAACGCTGGGAGCTGGTTCCACAGTAGAGGAGCCTGATAGCTAAAAGATCTGCCTCCCATCCTACTTTTAGATATTCTAGGAACCACCAGTAAACCTGCAGTCTGAGAGCGAAGTGCTCTGTTAGGAACATATGGAACAATCAGATCACTGATGTATGATGGAGCTTGTTTATTAAGAGCTTTATATGTGAGAAGGAGGATCTTAAAATCTATTCTGAATATAACAGGCAGCCAATGTAGGGAAGCTAAAACAGGAGCGATGTGGTCTCTCTTTTTAATTCTCATCAGAACCCTAGCTGACTCTAGCTGACCCTAAATGAGTTGAGTTGCTGCCGTGCGACTGTCTGATTATCCAGATGTGTGTAGTTGTGTACATCAGATTTCTTACAACCATTTGACTATGTTTTCATAGCTCATAAACACATTTATGTCTAAATAATTAATATTTAATATTAATATTTTGTAACTACAGGATCATGAGATATTCTATTTTTCCACAGAAAAACATGTTTGCCCCTTCAACACAAGTTTAGACTAACTCCAAAGAAAATTCAGATTTCCCAGCTTTCACCCAGCATTGAATGCACCATCTACGCACAAATCAGTTAGGCGTGAAAGAGTCTCAAAAGGGTTTTTGTACTTGTAAACTGATCTGTGTGTAATATAGTTTTGTCCGTGTGTACCAGTTAATTTGTGTGTTTGTATTTAATGATTTGTATGTGTAGGAGCTGAAGTTACACACAAAAATATAAACACAAGTTACAAATCAAGAGTTACACATGCATAGATCTATACACACACATAGATATAGATGCGCACACACAAATCTTTAGTTACGCACACACAAATCTAGGTACTCACACACAAATCTAGATACGCACACACAAATCTAGATACACACACACAAATCTAGATACGCACACACAAATCTAGATACACACATACAAATCTATTGAGACTTTTTTCTCCCCATACAAGGTCATCTTTATACAGTTTTCATTTAGTACTGTTTCTGTTGTGTTTCGCCCCTTAGTTAACGTTTTATTATTATACAAGAGCAGCTTTTTCCTGCTTTCACCCACTTCCTGCACATCTCCACTCCCTCTGTTACCCGTTTTTAGGCCACAACTATGTTTCCTGGCAAAAATATTCCCCTGAAACTCAAACATGACCGACTGAATGATCGCGCTCCAGTCTGACCTCGAGTACGTAGCGTCTGCAACACTAATGTGTTGATTTTTTATCTTTATGCCCTTCAGTGAAACTCATAAAAGCCAACAGACTGCTATCACTGCTATTCAAATAAAAACACAGAGGAGACGATCTTAAACGTCCTTTAAAAACGTCTTATGAAGTGAAACAGTGTGATCAATGGCAAATATCCTCAGGTTCCCTTTAGGATTCTGTTTGATGAATGTCAACCTCTCTTTAATGGATTGCAGGTCTGCACTGGCGTCGGTATTTCTGTTTCTTTCTTCTGTCACAATGATATAAGTATTTCTTATGCTTGCTCACTCACATTCTCATTGTCATCTCTTATCCTGCGTGGAGAAAACTTTGTTCTTCCTCTGCGGCTGCTGCAATCCCTCTTTGTCACCACGTTCTGTGATTCTTCTCGTTGTTCTTCATCTTTTATTGCCCTCCGCCTGCCGAGGAGTCCATCTTTTTCTCACGCTTCTTGGTTTCTTCCACTTAGCTGCGTTCATTTCTTTTCCCTCATTTATTTTCTGTGTTTCTGCGTCACTTTGTTTCCCCCTAGTTCTTTTCTGTATTGATGTCCTGTGACGAAGCGGCGGGATTTGAAGCCGTCTAATATTAGCTGAAACGGCCGAAAACAGAGGAGCTTCATGACTTGATTTGTAACAAAAATGGTCACATGTTGCCACCATTGCTAAAATATCACACATGATATGAGCACAAACAGTTCTGAAATCATTTATTGATCACAGCTAATGGAAAAACTTCTTCATTTTTTTCAAATAAATATGCAAATTTATCCTTTAGCAGAAAGTTTTAGTCATTCATGAACAGATTAAAGAAGCTACAATCTTATAATCTCTTTGAAAATGATCCTACCTGTAGCTAGCACAACCTCAGCTTGTAGAAATGGGGATTTATTCTGACCTGATTGACAAGCTAACGGCTAGTCACAGTGGCAGAGTTAATGAGGAAATTGGAAAAAATATATAAACAATGTCAAATTTAAGCCTTAATCAGCTCAGTGGCCTAGTGGAATGAGTGTCTGAGACTGGGAGATCATGGGTTCAAATCCACGCTTGGGTCATGCTAGGGCTGGGTGATATGGACCCAAACTTATATTTCGATATCTTTTAGCTGAATTCCGATATACAATGTATATTTTGAAATTTTTCTTCATGTAAAATAATTACAAGTTAACTCCCTTCGAGCTGTCTAGAAAAATTGTATGTATGAATGCTCCAGCATGGCGTTGGTCCAGTAGTCCATAGCTGCTGGGAACTGTGGAAAAACCGGATCAGGGCAGCGGACCTGGGTAGCACCAAACCGGCCCGCCAAGTAATCCGACTTAGGCGGCACAGGAGCAGGAAAAGATAAGCCTTTGTGGCTAGCTGCCGATGAAATAATGGTGGGCAGCTCATGAAGCAGTTCTCTGATGGCTGGTAGCAGCGTAGAAGAGGAGCGCGGGAGGCCAGGGTCCGAGTCATGTCCGGGAGCTCGGTCACCCTCTGCCTCTGGGACGTTGAGGGACGTATCAGCAAGACAGCTTGTCTCCATATTTGACGGGTCTGTCTGGGCCAAGTCATCTGACTCGTGACTGGCAGTGAAAAAAATCCAGTGCCGTGTCTAGGGAATATGTCTTGGCGAACAAAAAGAGATCCTCGGACGAAACTGTGAAATAGTCCACCCGCTGTAGCTTCTCCTCAGCAGGGAGGAGGGCAAAGAAAGGACAGGAAGCCTGAGCTATGAGAGCGAGGCCTGCATGCTTGGCACTCAGCAGGCAGACTTGGCGTGGAGGTCGCCAGACATGATGTACACCGTCTGGCAAGATGAGCACAGCCGGACAGTTTTGCTGGACATGGTGAGTCTTCTTAAAGTCGTTTGTAGCTCTAGACGAGAAGGTCACATGAAGAGAAATGGGAGCCGAGCTATGGTCCTCAGTCTCTTTTATACAGAACCAAGGTCCGCCCAATAGGTGGGCGTACACTAAAAGCTCTTCACAATTGGCTGGCTTATCTGAGAAATAACCCAATCAGCGTTGGCCTTAAAGGGCGAAGCCCAAACGAAATAGGATATTTTGCTGGCGTCCTTGACTCTAAACAGGAAGTGCTACCAATTAGCTAGCTCCAGTGCTAAATAACTTCAGATGTTTCTGTTTTGGGGGAGATTTTGGATCTCTTGTGGTTTGAGCGAGGCCAGAGGGACTCTACACAGGAGTTCACGTCCCTGGTACCACAAGGCTCATTCTGGAGTATTTATCTGCATCATAATGGCTTCATTAAAAAGTCATCTACTCATTGTTATCTGCTGTATGTTCTGTCTGGAGCCACCTGTCCCGACCTTGTATCCTCTGCCCTTTACGCTGTTGCTGTCATCTGTAATTAAACACGGCAGCACACTAACCAACATGGCCTCTGGTAGAAAAACCCAAAGCAGATACCACTTTATATGGTAATGACTCCAAAGTGGTGTACATTTCTCATTTCTGTTTAATTTATGTGATAAAGACTGTCGTTCAGATATTTTCATTTTAGTCTTCATTTACTTTCACAGAACAATATTTTAGAGCTATTTTTGGTATTAGAACATGATAGTTGTGAGAGTACTAACAGTGTGAAGGCCTACCAATGGTACGGGACAGCAGATCACTAAAAGCAGGACAGTAGATGACTGTAATTATTTTGAAAAGCACCCATTGAGACGTATGGCCTTGGAAAACTTCATCTTTATCTTCAGAGATTAGTCAATGTGTTATGTGACATGAAGGGTCTTGGTCGTAGATTTTGGATCATCAGTGTCACCAATTTTCAGCTAAGACTGATGATAGATGCTAAACTGGGCCAACATGATGGAGTGAGGTGGTTTCTGTGGTGGCAGGTGTCTTTTTTCATAAAACTAAAAGAAGAAAAGTCTGAATCTTACCAATTGCATCTGCAAAAACTGCTACAACATTTTTGAGAATGGCGTTGTTTAAGGAGAGTTTGTTACTTGCCTAATTGGAGCAGACACCAGCACAAGTCAAGGCAAGGCTCTGGAGATTGTGGAGGAGTACAGGTACTTAGATTTGCCTCCAACACTGATGACATTCTGAAAACATGCCATATCTCCTGAAGCTTAGCAGCTTTGGAGTCATCAGGAAAACATATTCATATAAATGAATGATAAACAATCCTGAGAACATTCTATTACTCCTTTGTTGAGCGTGTCATATAGGCCTTCCACACTAGCATCGACTCTACTTCGCCTAGATAGGGTAGCGAGTATCCACATCAGCATAGCCTGGATTTTTTCTGTCCGCAACCAGTCGTTTTTTTTAGCCCTCTTCCCAGGGCGGGGTGAATCGGTCCAACACACCCACTGCCGACTGTTTGGCTGGCTCAAATTCATGCCCACCATTAGGGGGAGCCTCTAATTGGCGGATAGAATCAGCCAACGGGGGCTTCACGCATGCGCAATTCATTATCATTCTGGATACTGAGGAGCAAGCCTCTGACCTTTTCTCTGTCTCTCTTGAGTGCGTGCACACACACACACACACACACAGCACTGCCAGGACACACATCAAAGCAGGATGCACTATCAGAGTCAGAGAGTGTCCAAAAGCAACACTGCTCAGGCCACCTTTGTTTAAGAATGGAGACACCGCGAACTTCTCCACACTCTTTTGCCCCGCCCACGTGCTCAGAGATGCGCTCATGACATCACCGATCAAGTTTTTGCTCCAATTTTGGAGACCGCCCATGTGCTCAGTCACGTCCGTATTCCTAAGACAGTGTGAAACGAACCCTGCCAGGCTGGGGCAAGCAGCGCGGAGTGGAGTGGGGCTTATGCTAGTGTGGAGGAGCCAATAAAATCCTCAATAACCTGCATCGCTCTACAAGAATGAGTCTGCCTGAAGATCAGTCACGATGCCTCTAAAACTTTTGGATTCCCAGTCAGAACTTTCTCAGCAACACAAAGAACAGCATGATAATCAGACACAACTCCTCACATGACTTGTTCCCAGCACACCAGGGAGAAGAGCCACTTTTGTACCATGGGCTGTCCAGCTGTTGAACTCACAACCACTGTTACCCCAATGTCTTTATGCACACAACCCCATATGGGTGACGTCTGTTATGTTTTGAACTAAAGCAGGGAGAAGATACTTTATCTTTATGGAACTTTATTACAGACAGAGGAAGGAGCATGCACAGCATCCATCTTAGATTTCTCACTTCTTCTTCTGCACTTACCTCAGTATAACAATACACTGCCTCAGTGGTTCAGAACACATCATCATTTAAGTTCCTGGATGGTTTTCATGCCTCTCTGCACTAAATCACCAAACCATGCTCACCTGTGCTTGTTTGAGCGGTGGTGGACTGGCCATCGGGAATACCGGGACAATTCCCAGTGGCCTGACAGCTGAAGTGTCCCGCTCGGTATTGCTTCCAGTACCCACCACCACCTCCGCTCAAGCAAAACAGCAATGGCAAGTTACTAGTCTGCTCTGGGTTGGTACCAAATTCCTGGCCTGAACTATAGTCCCAGTCCCCCCTGTCTACCAGTACTCCCCAGTATGTAAACTCCCTGCAGCCTGAGCTCTGTTGCCAGATCATCCACAACCCTCATGCAGTCAGGTCAGCCTTTAAGTCAAGCCAAGTCATTCTCCTTCCCACCCTCACCTAAAAGACAAATGCCGTGCTAATAGTCATTGCATTAACCATGCTGTTGACCCACATCTTGTTTATTATTTTTAATTCTGTTTCTTTAACGCTGCTTTATGTGCGTCAAACTGCCCCTGACAGTTTTTATTGAATTGAAGCAAATTACGCATGAGCTCATGTGTTAGATCAGAGCTAGGAATGTGCAAAGCAACCAGTATTTGATTCTGTATTTGTATTTGTAGAGGGGGGAAAGTATTTGTATGTGTATATGTATTCAAGTAAAACTCAAAATAGGTGTAAAAATCCATTTTGTTTTAGTTATACTTCTACACTATAACATAAATTAGAAGTGTAATGCAAAAAATGGATTTTTACACTTATTTTGAGTTTTACAGGAATACATATATAGATACTGGCTGCTTTACACACCCCTAGTCAGAGCTAATCTCTGTTTCTCTGTTCTCTCCTAACGAAGGCTGTTCATCTACAGCAGGTGAGATATTAACAGATTATTTTATTTACATGGAATCCATTGTGACATATTTGAACTTAAGTACAAGTAAAACCTAATACTGGCCTTTATCGCCTCAAATCCCAAGCTGTTGCTGAGATTAGCCCATTGAGATCAATGTATTGAGTTAATTTAGGATAAATTAAACTAAACATGACGATAATGACTTCTTAGGAGTCTTGTTTGGTTTGTTTTGACATTTCTCAGTTATATTAATTACCACGGGAGTAAAGTGCAAAATAAACAATCTTTGTGGGGAAAAATTGCTGAAAGTTGGTCTTTTCTACTCTTTATTTGAAAAACTATTGAATAATTTAAATATTAATTTGACTTTGAAGGCCTCTCCTGGTTTACAGCAAGTCTAATTTAAAAACGTCAGCGGTACATTTGAACGCTAATTTATAAATCTCACATTCATTCAGTATCTGCAGTTCGAGCATCCTAATAAAACTGTTAAAGCACTGGAAAGATGTGACAGAATCAATTAGTAATTCTGAATCTGACTTTTCATCAACTCTGCTCATTTTATGAAAATTACAAAATGGATCATTTTTCCAGACACATCAAGGCTCAAAACATATAATTAAACCTCATCGACTCTACGACAGTTCTGTTTTTCTTTTAAAAACCTGATGGTGTTGCAAGGAAATACTTTTGTGCGCAACAAGAACGGTGAAACACGATGTTTAGAAGCTGATTTCATCTGACACGAATGGTCTCGAGCGTTTTACCACGTCACACCTGCAGAATAAAGATGTAAAAAGACACGAGATTATTTAGTATACCGATGTGGAGCGTCAGGAATCACACGTCAGAGGTGAGACTGCTCTGCATTTGTTTCCAAGGTGAAAAACATACCATCCACTTGAACGCAAGGTTGCAGACCTTAGTTATGATCAGTGACCCTTCTGGTGGACGTGAGGATTCAGAAACAAACAAAACTAGAGCAGCTCTCAAATTAAACGTTTTAAAGTGATTTATGTCCAAACACAACCAAGCAAAGCGGTTTTAACAGCTCCTAATACGAGTGTGCAGGTTTTGAATATTCAGCTCAGTATCTGATGGGATCAGAGATGTGAAGCACAGGAAGAGGAGGGATGTAGGGAATCCTCAGCGGGTCGATGCGAAGGCTGCTAAATTACCTGGAAGGGGCTCGGATTTGAAATTGAATAGGCTTCCTGAATGTTTTAAGGGCTGGCTTTATGGGAATAATGGAGAGCTAGCGCGGTAACACGGAGCACACGGGGTAACGAGCTCCAAACAATAGACAGAGGCAGGGAAACATAACAGCAGGACTTATGAATGGATACCCACACATACTGGGAACAAAGCTAAGTGTGCTCTGCTGTAAACCCCGAGCACTAAAGCTCATGCTCATATGTGTTTGTTTAAAGCTGCTATCATTACTCTAGAAACACGCTAAAGAGAAAAGGAGCAAGCAGCAGCTAATCTGCAACAATACAGTTTACTTGTGTCATTCTGACTAAAGCTCAGTCACTCCCTCTGTATTAAAAGTCAGATTACACATCTGTGTTGAGCTTAAATTAACTTTTATTACCACAAAAGAGGTATTATCTGAGCCCAGTGAGGTCATCGTGGGTTATGGCAGAGACATTACATGAAAGATCTCAGTGAAAAATCAATATCTTTACAGTTAGCTAGCTCTGCGAGTGGCCTCTGTTCCAAGAAACAGAGATTCTAGTTGTCAAGTTAACCAAATAATGGCTAATCTGAGACAAGCCAAGATCACTCTGGTCATAAAACAACCCTAATCTCCAAAAAGTCATAGCTGTTCATTTAAAGGAGTCATCACCTATAATACCGTGGATATCTACATCCTATTGTAGTCTTTTAGGCCATTAAATTAAATTGTATTGGAAAAATAATTAAAAATGTGGTTTTCTGATCTTTTTTTGTAAAGGGCATATTTTCTCGCGAGATCACACGCGATGTTTCATGTCATAATAATAATGCAAATGAGGGGTGCGTTGATTGGTGAAGGAAGCAGGGGTGTTGACGCCGTAGGCTTCGCTTCAGTATCTCGCTACAAAATAACAAGTTATGACTGAACCCAACCTGGCCGCGATCTACCGGATCCAACCGTATATGTACGAGCCCCAGCCTCGCCTCGTGCGTAATGGCGCCCGTGGCCTTTGCTGGAACTACACATTATGTAGGAGAGTTTCTCAGGACCCCGGTGGACTATTGGAGAGAGTCAGGTTACGTAGGAAACCTCTGAGCCAACAGAATCGCTTGTTGTAGAGTTTCTTTTGGCTAGCTTTCGTATTAACAATCACAAGAGGGGAAGTGATGTAAACCGACCCAAGGTGTAGGCTATGCAAAGAGGCCCCTGAGACAATCCACTACATCACTGCAGGGAGTAAGCATACATGGAACGCCACAACCAAGTGGCTGGCATAGTGTACAGGAACATCTGTGCAGAGTATGGACTGGAAGGTCAAAGTGGGAAACACCCCCTAAGGTAGTAGAGAACGAGCGAGCCAAGATCCTGTGGGACTTTCAGATCCAGATCAACAAAATGGTGATGGCGAGCCAACCAGACATTGTGGTGGTGGACAAACAACAGAGGACAGCCGTTGTGGTTGATGTAGCAATACCAAGTGATGGCAACATCAGGAAAAAGGAACACAAGAAACTAGATAAGTACCAGGGCCTCAAAGAAGAACTTGAGAAAGCCTGGAGAGAGAAGACATTGCTGGTGCCTGTGGTCATCGGGGCACTCAGGGCAGTAACCCCCAAACTGGAGGAGTGGCTAAAGCAGATCCCAGGAAAAACATCAGACATCTCAGTCCAGAAAAGTGCAGTTCTAGGAACAGCTAAGGTACTATAACATGTGTATGGTATGTAAGAGTTGTGTCTTTAAAAGACTGAAAACCATTACCGATATTTTCCATTATTAGAGCTTAATACAGCTATTAGCCGATATTAATGGTAGACCGATAATATCAGACATCCCTAATATATATATATATATATATATATATATATATATATATATATATATATATATATATATATATGCTCACAAATTAAAGGAACATTTTTTTATTGGGCCTGGCATGAAATCAATTAAACCTGTCTGATAATTTTCTGGTTGATTAAGCAGCTGAGGGCATTGTTAATCACTTTCAGCTGTATTGGTGTTCATGGACTTAACGACAGGTGCACTAAAGTGGCAACAATTACAAAACCCTCAAAACAGGACTGGTTTAACATGTGGAGGTCATTTCAAGTTTCTCCCTCTTGATCTTTTTTGGCTGGTTTTCCACTCGTGCTAGTTTTGGCTTGAGTAATTATCTCTACTGGCAGCATGAGGCGATTCCTTAACCCTACAGAAGTTGCACAAGTTGTCCAACTTCTCCAGGATGGCACATCCACACGTGCTGCAGCAAGAAGGTTTAATGTGTCTCCCAGCACAATCTCCAGAACATGGAGGAGATTTCAGGAGACTGGCGGTTATTCTCGGAGAGCTGGACAGGGCCGTAGAAGGTCCACAACCCATCAGCAGGACCAATACCTGCTCCTTTGTGCAAGGCGGAAAAGGCTGAGCACTGCTCGTGCCCTACAGAATGACCTCCAGAGGGCCACTGGTGTGAATGTCTCTACCCAAACAATCAGGAACAGACTTCATGAAGATGGCCTGAGGGCCCGACGTCCTGTAGTGGGCCCTGTGCTCACTGCCCAGCACCGTAGAGCTCGACTGGCATTTGCTCAAGAACACCAGAATTGGCAAGTCCGCCCTGTACTTTTTACAGACGAGAGCAGGTTCACCCTGAGCACCTGTGATAGACGTGAAAGAGTCTGGAGAAGACAAGGAGAACGTTATGCTGCCTGCAACGTCGTTCAACATGACAGGTTTGGTGATGGGTCAGTGATGGTCTGGTGAGGCATATCCATGGAGGGACGCACAGACCTCTACTGCCTAGGAAATGGTGCTCTGACTGCCATAAGGTATCCAGATGAAATCCTTGAACCCTTTGTCAGACCCTACGCTGATGCAGTAGGTCCTGGTTTTCTCCTAATGCACGACAATGCCCGGCCTCATGTGGCAAGAGTGTGCAGGCAGTACCTGGAGGATGAAGGAATTGAAACAATTGAATGGCCTTCACCATCCCCTGACTTAAACCCAATAGAACATCTGTGGGACATTATGTTTCGGTCCATTAGGCGGCGCCAGGTTGCTCGTCAGACTGTACAAGAGCTCAGGGATGCCCTCACACAGATCTGGGAGGAAATGCCACAAGACACCATCCGTTGTCTCATTAGGAGCATGCCCCGACGTTGTCAAGCATGCACACAAGCTCGTGGGGGCCACACAAGATACTGAAAAGCATTTTGAGTTGCAGAAATTAAGTTTTTGAAATAATGGACTAGCCTGCCACATCTTCATTTCACTCTGATTTTAGGGTGTCTACACAATTGAGCCCTCTGTAGGCTGAAAACTTTTATTTCCATTAAAAGACTTGGCATCCTTTTGTTCCTAAGACATTGCCCTGTCGTTATTTGTATAGATATCCAACTTCATATTGAGATCTGATGTATCTAATGTGTTTCTTTAAAGTGTTCCTTTAATTTTTGTGAGCAGTGTATATATATATTACTATATATATATATATATATATATATATATATTCCTCAGTTTCCAAATATATAATTGCTGGTTCCTTATGTTTTCAACAAAATCGAGATAAAATACTAACTTTTAAAATCTAAAATGAGTTGCAAAGTGAAAAAGGGTGATATTAATAAAGTTATCCACTAGTTGATAATAAAATCACATAGCACGTGGTGCATTTATTCTTGTCTTTTTGTTTTAAGGTTTGAACTTTTATTTGGTCACCTTTTTAAGTCACAAATTTGTAAAAGTGTTTGGTATTTTTGGAAAAGCAGCAGGGCAAAGTTGGAGAACCTTGAAGCAGCAAACCTGAGTGGTAGATCTGCTCCTTAACCTTTGTTCTGTTACCATTTCCTGCCATTAATTTGCAGTCTTTCTGATCTTAGGCCCATTCATCCCAGCTTTTCACCTTCAATAGCTCACGCTCTTTCAGCTTAAATTCTGAAATAGGCTCTTAACTCTGACAAAAGGTAATTTGCCAATTACAATGGTTTTCATTAATGTCTGGCTTTTGCCAAAGACCACTCTTCATCTTATGTCTCATTATTCATTCACACCTTCCCGTCTTCACTCTAACACTCCAAAACGCAGTCAAGTTTTTCTTTTCTTCCTTTAACACGTTAGTTTTTCAGAAACACAGCCGCTCAGCCTCTCCGCTGCTTTCATTTTGACTCTTTTTCTTTAAGCCTTTGAGACTGCTCTCCTCCTCGCGTCCTCTTTTTATTCGCCGTCTTTACTGAAGGGTACATGAACGGACTGTGTAGCAGCTGTATTTTTGACAGCACTAATAAGGCTTATGTTTTACCTTGACTGTGGGCAAAAGCGGTATTATCCCTGCACTCATCTACACAAGTTTTGCAAGTCGGGAGACACAGACACGCCTTGCTGCCGTTTCAATGGAAATTAGCATAACCATGTGGCGGCTGCTTTTATCACCTCGTGCTGCAAGTTTTATCACACTCGGCCACAGAGGGAATCAAACCACTAACCCTGCTAGTGCTGCTTGACCAACTGAGAGCGTTCCACTTGCATGGGATTATTCAAAAATATTCTGAAGCACAGGGGACCAGAAATGGAGCTCTTCCAACAATTTCTACACTAGTCTGTTGCAGTCCAACTAGCAGCTTGATTGCAGCCCAGTCAAAAAACAACTGGAAAAGTTAAGACCACGTACACACGTAGATGGGTTTTTGTAAAACCGAATATCTTCCCCCACCCATCTAGGATAAAAACTTGGGTCTACACCACCTTGTTTTCAGTAAAAATAATCCAGTGTATTGTGAAGCACATTTATAGGCGTGCCAAGCCTGTAGGTGGCAGTAGTTCCCCAAATATTTGGCGTCTTTTACAGAAAACATTCCTTGGATGTGGAATAATGAGGTGGCGGACAATAACCATCCTTAACTCCGTCCTTCACCTCTGGTCTTTTACATCAATAAGTGAGTTTAAACATAGGTCACACATGTGACATCAGAGCATTTTGTCATGGGCAGTGACATTGTGAAACCTAAGAACTTGTTTATAATGTCCACCTTGGTTGTAGGTCTTTGAAACAGTCGTTTTTGGTGGCGTTTTTCTTTATTTTCGTGTGGATGAAAAGCCAAATCGTAGAAAAATATCTTTATTTTGTGGCATATCGTACTTGCGTATGGGGTGTAAGTCCCTCCCCTGGGAGGCGTCCAGGAGGCATGCTCACCAAAAGCCCAAACCACCTCTTGGCGTATTTTTAATGTGTGTAAGCTAATGTAATGATCTAGCTTGACCCAATCAAAGCATTTTAGGTTGAAACAACTAAATTGTTTAAGATTAGACCCAAACACAGAGATGATAATAACAAAGAGTGACTCACTATGATGATGCCTCATATCTGGCACTACAGGAAACAACTCCTCTTATGAAAAAGTACCCCTATGGGTTTTCAAAAATACGCCTCATTAAATCAGCTGATCACTTCTCGCTGCACCTCTGGTTCGATCCAGTAATGGCTGGGATGATTTGATTTGTGCCGAGCCTTCTTTTGAATCAACGCTGCTTTAATCAGGAAGTCTGTGCAGGAACGTCCCTGTATCAAGAGCTGGTGCCCGCTGTAGATCCAAATTATCAAAAGAATGTATAAGAGTGAACAAAATATAGGAAAAGCCAGATCTCTGTAGATTCACATTGTGTCTGACGCTTGTTAAACTTGAATTATTATGAAATGAAGTAGATGGAATTAAGATTTAATAACATCTTTTGGGGAACATTTGGAATGTGGACAATTTTATATCTGCATGAATATTTTATGAGTCCAACGCTGTTTTTCTGATGACCAGCCTGACAAATAAACACAACAACAGACAACTAAGTTCACCTCTTTTTTCCGGATTTCTTTCTATTTATATGTTGTCTTGGACACAAACACACACCTACACAGGTGTGGACGTGGTAAAGAGTGTGTAGCAGCTGTGTTAATGACATAAGGGTGGAGCTGGTTATCGGAGGCTGAAGTCCTGCACAGAGCAAGTCTGCCATCTACTGAAGAGAGGAGGATCCTGGTTCTACTGGGTTTGTTACAGTTTAATATCAGGATTCACTGTTTCATCATTGCTCCTCATTCCAGCAAATTATTTGATATTTATGTTTATTTTTTTATAGTTTTGAAGGAAATGAAAACATAAAATTAGTTTTAGTCAAATAAACTTGAATTAGAAGTAGAATTTTTAATTTTTCCCTCTATTTGATAATTTTCTTTTATAGATCTCTTCATTTGTGGAAAATCAAATTAAGTAAAGTTGTTTTCCTGCGTTTCAAGTAGCGTTCTGATACGTGTGGAGTGGAAGAGTTTAATTTAAGCCACTTTGTGTACAATGTATAACTTTTACATGCTTCTGTTCCCTGAATGGCCTTAGTTCAGAGAAATTGTTTTCATTGTATAGGATTGATGAGCTAAAGGCTAGTCTGAGTGCAGTCAAGATCAAAGTTTATCACTGAAGTTTTGTAGCAGTTAATTTTTTAAATAAACTTTAACATTAATGTTAACTTAGCATTAATCCAGTAACTCACGCTTGTAAATGTAGCAATTTTGGTGCATCTAAATTTCGATTTTTTTTAAATTTATTTATTTTGCATTTTTCTCACAATAATCATGCAATATGAAATAAATTTTGGTGTAAAGGTTTATAAAATAACATTTGTATGGAACATATGAAAATTTTTAGATTGATTAGCTGTTTGCTCGCCAGTCCTTTAGCATGCACATATAATAAAATGGGTTTTAATTTGACATAAAACACTGGGCTAAATGGCTCTGCGTTCTACAACAACCTGTAAGTCTGGAGCTGCCAACCCATCAGAACTAGAGAGGCCTTTTAGATTAGAGGCAAAACATCTTCAGTCAAAAAGAGATAAAGACCAGTGGACTTCAAATAAATAAACTCCTATAATTGTCTTGTCTTAGATGAAGGAGAATCTATACCAACATATTCCTGATCATAGCTTTTGGAGGAACAATAACACAACTGTTTATTCTGGTTTTTATAGATTTGAGACTTGTTTTATGTCTTTTGCAATTAATTTTAACAAGTGTGCCGAACCTGTCGTTTACTGAGAAGAAATGGTAGAAAATTAGGAAAAAAAGGTTTAATTGAAAAAATACAAAGAAACTAAGAGTAAAGTAGAAAAACTGGTCAGAGAAATTTTCAATTCAACTGTTAATTAACTATTTTCTATACATATGTATATACTATTGTTATGACCCATAGTGGTGGTAACACTATTTAAATATTAATTTAACAACTGTAGATTTTTTTTATTTATTTATTTATTATTAAACAATAAAAATTTTACTTTTTTTAAAAAGAACTAAGATTGGCCCTCACCACCTGTAAGTCCTCCACCAGTGGGCAGTAGACATTTATATGATTGGAAATGGGAGGTTTTTGATGAAAGTACTAATACTAATACTCCATTTGGATACTTTTTCTTAGTAGGCAAGCGAAAGTTTGAGCATGTAACACTGATTCTGACAGCATTACATTTGCTACCTGTCACTTTTAAAATATAGTTCTTTTATTAGTTTTTAAAGCTTTGAATGGGTTGAATCCACCTTATTTGGCTGACTTACAACAGCCATATATGTCCTCAGCTCATATTTTATGTCTGTAAGGTGCTTTATAAATAAAGGTTGAGCTAAGTTTCGGCCAGAAGTATTTTGAATATGCAACATTTGTTTAGGTTTTTATGTTAAAAATTAGAGTGAATGTCTGTAACCAGGCCACGAATGACCTAGAACAGGGGTCACCATCCTTTGTGAAGCTGAGAGCTACTTCATGGGTACTGAGCCATACGAAGGGCTACCAGGTTGATACAATACTGACCTTTGAACTGGAATGGATCAGAGTTAAACTAAACTTCATGCATAACAAACATAATTTATTGTTTTTAAAGAATATTGTAGTTTTTAAATCTATATTAATGCATTTGTGATTAAAAAGATGGCAGCAGAATGAATATTTTTTTGTTTATTGAAGACTTTTTAGAGAAAAGGCCTGTGGGCACTTAATATAGTTCCTGGGGGCACCATGATGCCCGCGGGCACCAGGTTGGTGACCCCTGAGCCGGGCTCCCCTTAGCTCCCCTTAGCTCCCCTTAGCTCCCCCAGTATTTCAAACCCTGTCTGTAACTCTAACTTTTACCTGTCTGAACTTTTTCAAACTTTTTGCACTTTTCTCACTTTACACAATAAACTTTGTATACAGTTTATACAACAAAACATTGGTAATTTGTGTTGGGATACTGAGCAACAAACTATGATACCCTTCAAAATGTCTTTAGGGACTTTTTGTTCGTGTCATCCTTTCTCATTGGACTTGGCACAAGTTTCTCTTCTTTTTCAAATTTTATTTTTGTTTGAATGTGATTTGGGTTTTTTGAAAGAAGGAAAATACCAGATTAAAGACAAACGGATCCAGATACAGTAGTTGGAAAAGGGAAATTACAGCTAATTTTCATAATGTTGCTTCAGTTTGTCTCAAAATTGGAGAAATGTCACATTAAGAACACAAATATACATAATAAAAACCTAATGGCTTAAAACCCAGCAACATGAATTACATCACAGACTGACAATAGTCACGACTCCTTGTTCATTTCAGGATCGAGTGTGTGTGAGAGACGGTTCATTAGGAGTGTGTGATTCGTTCAGGTAACAGTAAAGGAGAGTAGGAGCAGATAAAGGGAGTTGTGTATCAACCTGAGACACGAGAACAGAAGAACCTGGCAGAGAAGAGCAGAAGGAGAATTATCACTTACAGGTCTAACTGAGACTCGGCAGCTCCAGGACTGTGTCTGAGTCTCTGCTGTCTAAATCTGCTCTAAAGATCAGCTTATTACGTCCACAGTAGGTGTAACTTTAACAAGTTGAACTCCAAAAAGACTCCAAAAAGTTTTTGTAATAAAAAAAATCTGAATACATTTTTAATTGTGCCAATGGATCTGTTATCTAAAATCAAATTGGAAAATTACTTTGTAATCAAAAGAACTGTTAAAGCTGCTACCAGTGGCTCATTAGGGTCACCATGGTAACCACCAGTTGCTAATTGGGGTCACAGTGGCGACCACGCATCTGGCAGCAAACTTGGGCCCACAGGAGTAGAAAGTAAGCCTCAAACAAGCAGTCACTGTACAAAACCTCCAACTCCTAAACCGTAAGTGGAGGAAGCATCGGGTTGTCACACATGTCAATTTCCATCTGTCTAAAGTGTTTCATGTAGGAGATGTGACAAGTTAAAAAGACCCTTCACTTCTAGTTTGGAAGAGAAAAGTTAGAGCTGAGATATAATGGGAGCCTACTGGAGTTTGGAGGGGATTTATGGCGGGGGCAAACCAAAGGTCCCATAGCAGCGAGCGTCCCAGTGGGTGATAGAAGACACAAATGCCTACAGTTTGAAGTTTAAACTGTAAAGGAAATGTAAAGTTTGTGAAAGGAAGAAGAGGTTGTTTGCAAAAAGTTTGGAAAGTTTAGACAGCTCAAAAGTTTGAGTCACGTCAACAAATGTCAGCCCAACATTTCATGGTAAAAAGTCTCAGTAATTCCTAAGAACTAAACTGTGATTTCAAAAGTTTAAAACCCAACTTTAGTTGATTTCATTTACTTTTAAATTTGTAAAGTTTACCTGAGATAAAGAGGCTTCAAAAAATTGAAGGTTCTCTCGCCTGTTTTGAAAAAATCCCATTGTTGTGGACGGTAAAAAGTTTTTCAAATTTTTTCCCACGTTGTAACACCAAAAAAATCAGGAGTTACCGTTCCTAATCAAGGTTCATGTTTTGTATTTTTTGCATGAGGTTTTTTTTAAGCTGCAGGACAAGATGGGAACCCCAAAAACAGAAGACAGGAAACATAATAAACATTGTTACTAATTTCTTCTCTGAAAGCCCACAGGTGTGTTTGATCAATATCAAGGTTGTAAAGGGCTAACCTGTCTTTTTTGTTGCCTAGTGTCTCTCCTCTGATTGGCTAACAGCAACACGACTCTACCACTGACTCTGTTTGCTCTGCAACGTTGATGTTTTATCTCCACAAATAACACAAGCCTGGAGGAGTTCTGCTGTGTGGTGTTGCTAATGCTAACAGTTAGCTTCTGCTAACGTTCTCTGCTGTTTCCTGGCTGCTAAACCAACAACAGCCTTCCCCGTCGTGAGCCAAGATGGGTGAGCCCATGAATGTTAACATTTTGACGTGCAATTGACTGGATTTTCTAATACATCTATTTCCAAACAGAAGCTAATGCAGGAAATAGGGGTAGAAGACTATTTTCACATTCAGCCTGAGCGTGAAACTCAGAATGATCGTATTTCAAAAATAACAAATAAAAGGGGGATTCTCAGTGAACTTGCTCTTTAAAGTATAAGTAAAAACTTTTTTTTCTTCGTCTATTTTTGTATCCAAAGCTGGTAATCCCTCTTTTGAGCTGACTTTTTTTTATTTCATAAACGGCAAATCTGACTTAAGTTAGAATTATGACCCCACAGCACACGTGGAGTGTCAGACATTCAGTCACTTATCACGGTAATCCTGCAAGAGAAACTGGATTACGGAGTAATGTATATCTTGTATTACTCCCACACAGGCCTCCTAATCCCTTCATATCCCATTTTTTACACAATTGAAGGGATTTGGATAAGTTGTAGACGGCAGATGGCATCAAAGATCAGCCTTTTTTTATTTTTTTCTCTCTTTTTCTTTTCTCGTGTGTGCAATGCATGATTCATCAAAGAACTGATCCAAAGTCAATCTCCTTCATCGCGTCCATGTGTTGCACCTACCTGTATATATATCTCCACGTTGGTGCAGTTATCTCGCCTCGTAGCCGGAGCTGAAGATATACAGCAGAAACTTCATCTTTTCTGTTTCATCCTGCACACGGGCTCCTATACTGTGTCACCACTGAGCTCAAAGGCGGAATCTGTGACTTGATAAGTCCGGGTAACATCAAGGAGAAGAAATGTTTTATTCATCGGCGCAAAGCTCCTGAATTCGCTCAAATCAAATTCACCCGCCTTTGTTTGAGAGATCAAGCTCCAGGTTTGACACGTATAGAAGTGATTGGATTTCTTAGAGGTATAAAAATAAAATCAAATCTAAAAAACAGAGAGGAGAGTGTTATGAAAGGAGGTGAGAAGGTTGATGTTTGAGGGGAATTAATGAAAAGTTGGTTGATTGTTCATGTTGGAATCACTAAGCAGTAGGTTGGTTTGTGTTATATACATCATTAATTTACCCAACAATTGTTTGGTTTGGTTTCCACTTTGTGTCGTCTGTCAGTAAGTCAGCCACCCTCACATTTCGGGTGACCTCGGCACCCTGCTGATTCACTTGTTTTGTTGCAAATTCTTTCATCCCGTGTTTCGTTCTCCTTTCAGATTCCATTTTTCCGTCCGTCCTCTCTCCCACTCTGATCTCCCGCTGTCAAAAGAAACTCGCACACTTTCTGTGAAGCGCTCACTGAGGTCAGATGAGAGTTGCAAAAATTTTAAATTTTCTTTTTTATGAACGCCCCCCCCAAAAAATCAAAAGTTTCTCGGTCGATGCTTCAGCTGCCCAAAAGGTTGTGATTTATGCTAAAACCGATCTGAGTCGAACACGATTTGTTTTTTTTTATCTAAAAGTGAAAAAAGCGCATTGAGGATTTAGTTTCATCTGCTTAAACATTTTTATTCTTTCTTTTGTTCTCTTTCTGTGTTTCACCGCGTTTCATCAACTTGAGGCTGACTTTACGTGTCAGGAACGACTTCGAGTGTCGTGAAGTAATCCGTGTCACAGAGCCAAGGTGCTGTGAAGTTCTGAAGCTAACTTCTATCTGAGGTTTGAGCCTCATGCACTAAAAGATAATATCACAAATAACATTCTATCATAGCCTCCTTTTTGTGTAGTGACGTGTGTTTTCTGTGAAAACTTGCAAACTATGGCAGATTTTCACAACTTGCTCAGCCTTTCAGTGAGGATTGACTCTTGATATAGAAAGTTGGTTTGGAAAAGGAGAAATCACCTGAAAAAGGAAGAAATTAAGAATATAGTAAATTATGGCTGCAGTGGTGGAAGAAGTACTTGATTTTTTTTTTTTACTTAAGTAAAAGTACAGATAAAGGGGTAAAAAGGTTTCTTAAGTAAAAGTACAGATAAAGGGGTAAAAAGGTTTCTTAAGTAAAAGTACAGATAAAAGGGTAATAGTTACTGAAGTAAAAGTACAGGTAAAGAAGTAAAAAAGTTACTTAAAGGTGTCCTAGAATGCAATTAATCAACAATCTAAAACAGAGCTTTGAGCCTCCAAAAAGCATAAGAACAGTTTTTTGGCTTTCATCTGTCCCAGGAGCCCTGATACAGGCCATTCTAAACCCCCTTACTCAGGCCTTCAGTGAAAAGAGCTGTTGACCCCTCCCACTCAGCCAGGACATGCTGATTGGTTGGTTTCCCCAGAAGGCCTCAGACACTTGCAGGTTTGAGGAGGCGTGGCTCCCCCTTATGACGTGTTAAGGAAGGCTTTCTCTAGAACAGGTTTTCTCTCACCTTTTCAACTTTCTAATTTACATAAAAAGTAAGTCAAACACGGCTTTGACTTTCTGGCATGCTACTGTTGACCACCCAAGCTGTCTTATTCAACAACAACAACAAGGAAAATGTTGGTTTACATTCTAGGACCCCTTTACTTAAGTAAAAGTACAGATAAGGGGGTAAAAAAGTTACTTAATTAAAAGTACAGATAAATGGAGTAAAAAGGGTACTTAAGTAAAAGTGGAAGAGGTAACACTTTGCAATAAGGGTCTTTTTATTAATGTTATTTAGTGCATTATTAAGCATTAATAAACAAAGGGTCCCTTTATAAGCCTTACCAATATTGATAACTATTAAGTGTCCTTAAGGTTAGGATAAAGGGCTGGGGGGGGGGCTCTGCTTAGTATTGCATTACTTAATATTAACATATTATATACATAATACTAAGCAGTTGTTAATACTTTATTTAATAGTTTATTAATGCTTAATGATGCACTAAGTAATATTAATAAAGGGACTCCTATTGTAAAGTGTTACCGTGAAAGAATTCAAGAAATGTTTAACTTAAGTAAAAGTATTCGACTAACATTTTAATTTGTGTTGTGTGTGTAGAAGTGTGCTGTCAGACCAGGGGGAGGGAGCAAATCCCAAATTAAAAAACTATTAAAGCAGTCCAGCGTGAAGAGTGTGTTTCCGGTCTTCATCGGAACGGCCGGAGTGGGGTGGGGGTCAGACAAAAAGCAAATTAAAGTAATTTTGAAACTTTTTAGAAAATGTAGTGGAGTAGAATTACAAATAATTGCTATAAAATGTAGTAGAGTAAAAGTAAAAAGTAGGCCTCTAGAAAATTACTTAAGTACAGTTACAAAGTACTGTACTACTTTGTTACATTCCATTACTGGAAGGTTTTCAAATGATATTTCCACCCTTTTTAAGTCCTTTTTTAAAATTACCTTCTTTATTCTCAATGTTTTGTTTTATTTATTGTTTTGATTGTGTTCCTGTTTTAATTTGATCCTCTGTACAGCACTTTGATGGACCCTGACGTCTGGTGTAAAGTGCTTTAGAATAAATTGATATGGTATGGTCTATTTTTATTCAGAATTTAAAGGTTTTTTTTTAATTGTGCTGTCTTCCAAACTTTTTTTGGTTTCATTTAGTTTTGCTGTTTCTAGAAGTTACATTTTAAAGCCTGCAGGTCTTACTGAAATTAGAACAGTACACTTTAAATTTGAACACAAGCAAAATCATATATTTTCTTTTTGTTTTGTGCTATTTTTATATTTTATTCACGACAAAAAAAAAAAAGAAAATAAAAACCTTCATTCTAAAAGCTCCCTGTTTTAAAATTCCCAACCCAGTCCTCTAAAGGGGTACAAAATATTCCAGCAGTATTAAAATTATATTTAAACACTTTTTCCATTAAAAATAGTTAAAATCTATTATAAAATGCACAAGTTCACTGTTAACGGTTGGTCATTTGGACTTTGGAACCTGTATCTTTGCTCAAAAACTATGATACATTTCTTTATATTTTTTGTTGTTTTGTTTTTTGCACAACTCAGCAAAATAAACTACAAATATCTTCATCCTCAATAATACTGTTGATGAACTTTCCTGTCATGAAACCGTTTGATCTCTATTACCACAAACCCAATAACATGCAACAAGTTATTTTTTATTTATAATACTGTTTTTTACTTTTCTTAGTATTTTATTGTTCTTAATTGTCATTCTAAATTATTTATGTCTGTGTCTTTTTATGTGTTTTAATTATCCGGGACCTTGAAACATAATCCTGTATCATGTCATGCAATGACAATAAAATAAAAAAATTTTTTGCTTTTGTGTAGTAATTTTATAAGATGAAATAAAAAATATGCGTGTAAACACATTGATGAAAAACACCTATGGATTTAAATGATGTGGAATATGCTCTTTAAACTCTGCTGGTTAAACACCATCTTGACTTGAGGTGCAGCTAAATGCTCATAACTGTGGGAAGAAACTCCTCGGAGAGCCGAGCGGCTCATCAAGAAGGTCTTCTGGCGTCTTTTTTCTCTTTTCAAACCCACACTGAGCTTCTGTCTAAGTGGAACTGCTCATGTTAATCTAATAGGAGCTGTCACATCTCTTAGACCTCAGCACGGCTCAGCGCTGACTCTGGTTGGACTTCATCATGCCTTCTGACACAGTGTTGACAGTAACAACAAGGTAATTGCACCGGAAAATATCTTGACACCTATTAGAGTGGCCAAACCCGCTCGCTGGAAGCCACTTTCTGATATTTGATTGAGGGCTCCTCTGTAACGCGGGCCTCGTAAAGAGCTTTGCTGCGCTTATGAAATGTAATTTTAGCTGACAGGCAAAAAGACTACAATCAGGACTTATTTGAGTCTGAAACTGAGGCGCTACAGTTGACTCAGCATTCAGAAAGACATTCAGACTTTTTACATTTTGATGTAAAATCAATTGGTTTAGTATTGATTGTTGCTTCTCCAAATAAGTTTCATTCAGCTCATTTTATCAAGAAAAACGAGACGTTTGAGCATCCAGGAAACAGTGGTGCACCCAGAATCGTTTCCTTGGGGGGCCAGATGTGGCCAGCGGAAAATTTAGGGTGGCACACTAAATTGGTCCTTCTGGTAATTCTGGGAGCAATTACCCTGAAAAACCTCGTTTGAAAAAATTTAAAGAACAATATGCATTCAACACCTTTACCGCAAATTTGAGCAACACAAAAATTATAGAAAAAGTAAAATGTTTCACTTATTTCAACATGTATTGTGTTAGCATTGTAGTTTGCTGTTCTAACAAAATCTCCAGAGAAAACTATTGAAATTCATATGTTTTTGAGAACTGGTAAACAGCAACAAAATAAAATTATGATTGATTGATTGATTGATTGATTGATTGATTGATTGATTGATTGATTGATTGATTGATTGATTGATTGATTGACTGATTGATTGATTGATTGATTGATTGATTGATTGATTTACTTGTTAATTGTTTAATTATTGGGGTATACATTTATGTCTTGATTGAAGAAGGTGAGTGTATGGTTTGTGTTACCAAGAATGTGAATTTTTCGGGGTGGAAGGTCTTCCCTAGGGAGGCCAGTGGGGTGGCCACCCCATTCCCCTAGCCCCCTCTTGGGGGCACCACTGCAAGAGAATTATTTTTGTAAAGAGAAGTTTTAAGACAAATGAAAGTTACATAATTTAAAAAAATGATTGTTAAAAAAAAAGACAGTGACAAGTTTTAAATTTGTTTGCAGCTTGCAGCATGGAGTAAGGATGATTATTGGCCTACCGTTATTGGCTGAAATTGGCATTAAAATAAAATATTGGAAATGATCTGTATTTGTTTTAACTCTTTTAATGACACAAATATTACATGCCATGCACATATTACACATCAAACTCTTTAGCTACTTCTTCTCTCAGTCAAATTGTCATAGCATGACAGATTCAAAGAATAGTTATTGAGATTTTTTTGGTTGGCAAAACTGGCCTACCATTAGTAGAGGTCATTGTCATATTTTGAACAGATACATTTTATTGATTAAGTATGAATGATCAGAGATGTGTGACGTTAGTTACCTGAATTGTTTTTGTTTTTCTTGGTTTATTTTAGAATCGGTTTGTATCGGTATTGGAAATTAAGAGTTGGACTATATCGGTATATCTGATATTGGTAAAGAAGACGATATCGAACATCCCTGAAAAGAAGGAATAAAATGTTAGAATACAAATTATTTACATCTTTTTACAGAAATCCATAGCTGCCACTCTCGCAAAAAAAACACAACTGTACAACATAAGATAGAGATCATTGTATTAGAGTGTATTTGTGACATTATTAGACCCATACTGGGCTGTGAATGCTAGTAGTCAAAGATACAAGACATGTTTTAACCTTTCTCTTGGAATCACACTGAGCTAGAGTTCCTGACAGTTTTGTGCGAACATTCGTATACAGCCAGGACACGTAATATATAGGCTGTAATTTGTTTGTAATTTGGACACCACCCCCTCCTGAAGGTATCTCACATTCCCTACAATCAAAGACTACATGGAGAACGGCTCCAGTTGCCTATTTTGATGACTTTTAGAGGACATTTTTCTCACAATGTTTCAAAAAACATCTTGAAACTTCCATCAACACTTGAGTAAGGCCTTGAGACTCATGCTTTGAGATTGAGAACCCTTGCTAATGTCTCAACACATTTTAGAGTCTCCCTCAGACCAGTGCCGGCCCAGTGAGTGGTGATGCAGTATCAGAACCCCCTAGTCAACATACATGAACGTGAAGTTTAAGTATACCAGAATGCATGTGTTAAATTAAAAACAAAGAGGGAAATGGTGGATTGGGTCTTGCACGCTGCGTATTAGCATGATTTTATAGCTGTGGAGAACCGATGTTAATCCTGTGATCATCTATTTAAATCTGATTAAAAGCTGCTTAATCACACCCAATCAATCAGAGCCGTGTCATTCATTTCATAAGACGTCTAAACGACTCAAGTCCCAGTAAACACTTTCACCCATTGTTCTGTTCTATTAACGGTGTCATTGATCTATTTCAGTTGCTTTAGGGGCAACAAATTAAAACCATCAGCTTGACATAAAGATACATGCAGCACTCGAGTGTCATCAAATTATTTTAGGAGGCAGTTTCAATCAGAGTCCTCTCTGCTAGAAATTGAAGATGAAATTCAAACCGAGAATTTTCTTCATTAAGTCCCACTTGGCAAGCGTGTCAACAAACTGCACTGTTACAGTGTGTGTGTGTGTGTGTGTGTGTGTGTGTGTGTGTGTGTGTGTGTGTGTGTGTGTGTGTGTGTGTGTGTGTGTGTGTGTGTGTGTGTGTGTGTTTCCCTGATAGTGTGTCTAATTAGATCAGAAGATTAGTTTTTGTGTTGTAGAACAAAGAACAGACTTTTAAATCTGAAGCCACCAACATATTTGAGGTGCTTTTAGGAACACGTGCGTTAGTAACTGATAACTTGCAAAGATTGGTCTTGACTTTAGTTGAAGTGGTAAATGTTTTATTCATGAAAAACACACAGTTCTGTTGATTAAGTTTAGATTAATAATACAGAGAAATTTCCAGCCCCTCCACCCTACTGGTTGAAAATGGAATTACAACTACCGTAAATAACCCTGCTGCAATCTGCTGTAGCTAGTGCTAACAACGAGCTAACACTAACTAACACTAAAATAAACCACAAAGTAAAAAGATCCACACTGTTGGACAAAAAACATTATTTCTTACAATTCCAGTAGCAACAAAGCCAGGTCACCATCAGACCGTGATTTTGTAGCCTCCTTTAGCTCCCTCAAACTAGTGTAGGCTGCTCCGATGTTCACTCCAGTTTTAGCTCTTTGCTTCACCTCCAAAGACATTACTCTGTTACTTTTACTTCCAGGCTCCGCCATGATGCCAACAGAAAAAGCAAACTTCTTTTTTGTCTTCTTGTGCTTTTTATTGACGATCAGAGAACTGAAAATGCTAACCACTAGTATTACAGCTAACAGCCATAAAGCAGGTATAAGAGTGCCAGCTTTTCACATGATATCAAGCAAGGAGGAAGACAGGAGCAAATATCTATAAAGGTTCTTTTCTTTTCTGGTTACCTCGGCTATCGAGGCATTACAGGAAATGACATACTTGTTTTACTAGTTAAGCAAATGGAAATCTGCACTTCAATTTTATTTTGAAAGCTTTCTAGATGTTTTACACAGCTTTTGCATTTGACTTTCTGTCCGGCCTGATCTGAACTGCTGAGCTTGACATGTTCTTTTAGCTTGGTGCGTAAAAAATAGACTATAAAGTTAAGCGATGCATCCCGACACTTCCAAAACGTGAAGCTTCGCGGCCAGTGGAAACGCACCAGTCAAGTATAATGGCAGCTTTTTGCTTGCACACACTGGTGGAAAGGCCTGGTTAGTATCTTCATCAGAAACCTGTCATATCCATTCATACACATGCCTACTTCCCTCTGGTGGAGTTTCATTTCTGTTTGTATCATTTTTAACAAAGCATTGTATTTTAGTTGTGATATTAACATTAACCAAAAATGGTTCTTATTTCAGGCTTTTATTCCATCCACATCAACACAAAATCAGTTTTAAAATATTGTTTAAACATTACAAAACTATTTTTTAACCTAAATAGGCCTATGACCATTTATGGTAGTCTATGTTGAGTCCAGGGTGATAAAAGTTCATTTTGAGCTCATAATTTAGGCGTTTTGGGACGTTTTCTGTCTGAGCATGGTGAAAATCACATTCAGCCAAAAACAAACGATTATAATCTGGTTGTATATAATCATTAATATAAATGTCTTTTTATATTTCTGTTTCTGTTAGATGTGTAAAAGCAAAGAGAACAAACCACATCAGGTTCTACGATGAAACTCTTCAGTTAAATCGATAACAAAGGCTGGCATTCCTCAAAAACAAACTCCCTCCCAGGTAAGGTCAGTGCTCTCTAAATCTGTCTTTTGGCTCAGATCTCTCCGGCACACAAACACTGTGGTCTCTTCATTATATCCTAACTGTCTGCAGGGCTCACTGGCACCGTTTGGAAGAACAAACAGAGATTTGAACCAAGGAGATCTGGTTCTAAGGTTTGTTTCTGACAGCTGCCAACTACCTTTATTATAATGAAAGCAAGCTCCTACATCTATATTTCAGGTTTTACTGCATCTTTTCTCCTCTTTTTAAAAGCATTTTCTTAAGTTTCTTTGTCCGTTTTACTTCATTTTGTTAGGATTTGGCTTTTTTTGCAGGTCTTCCACACCTCACCGGTGTTCTGCTTCCCTTTTAAAATATTCTTTTATTTTGTAGATGAAAAAGGTAGATGGCAACCCCTCCTCCCTTTAGGTCACAGTGCATTAACCACACTAATAAACCCATTACACCACGATGGAGCGGGATCCAAATGAGAGAGGAGAGAGGGCTGAGCTACGGGGATAAAGAAGGGAGAGAGGCTGATTTAGACTGAGGAGGAGGAGATGGCAGGTTGGGTAAAAGCCTTACGTACAAATGTTTTTAAACCCTCTATCTGTCCGTTTATTACTGATTTTTTTTTCTACCCCCACTCATTAAGCAAAGGATCTGCCATCGTATGCCATTGCATCACTTTCTGTTCCCATCCACAGCTCCTCTCTGCGAGCATTAGCGTCATTGTGGGGCCAATTACCACACTGCAGAGCTGTTCAGGGGCCATAAATATCTGCGACGCGTCTCCAACCCCGTACAGCTCCTGTGAGGATAGAGAAGAAGCAGAGATGCAGAGAGTCCAGGGGAAAAATATGGGACGTGGTTGTTGTTTTTGTTGCTGAGTGCAGTTTAAAATGTTCTAGAATCAGATCATTGTCAAACCATTTGTTGCAGAGTGAGGAGTTTGGGGATTTTGTGCCTTTAAGGACGATAGAAGTACCTAACTCTAACCTCCACGGACTACTGCAACTGGCTTTTCACTGAACCGTTTACAGGTAGTTCAGAATGGCTTCTGACCAAATCGTCAAAGCACACCCATGTCACTCCGCTCCTCTCCCAGTTTCATGGCTGCCAGTTAACTTCAGGGTTCATTTCAAGATCCTGGTTCTGGTTTTTAGGGCCTTACATGGACAAGCACCATCATACATTGGTGATCTTCTCAGTCCCTACACCCCCAGCAGGTCCCTGGGGTCCAGTGATCAAAGCCTACTGGTTGTGCAGCGCACCAGGCTAAAGACCAAAGGTGACAGATCATTTGCTTCTGTGACCCCGAGACTCTGGAACTCTCTCCCCCTGAGCCTGAGATCAGTGGACTCAGTGGTCTCCTTTAAAAAGCAGCTGAAAACTTACCTGTTCAGGCTTTGGTGGGACCTCCCGTTCGTCTTCATCTCTGGCTTATGTTCATGCTGCAGCTTCTACCAATTCTGTCTTTGTCGGGATCCTGTGTCTACCTTTTTTCTTTTTCTTCAGATTTTTTTAATCTAAATTTTTCCTTCCCCCCCCCCCCCTTTTTTTTTGTTATGATATTTTTTAAACTATTTTTTATTTTTAATTCTGTTTTTGTGAAGCAGCTTGTGATTTTTATCTTGAGAGGTGTTATATAAAAAAATGGTTTCTTCTTCTCCTTCTACATGTGAGATTTACCAAGTTTTCAAAATAAAACACCCTGGTTTGAGTAAAAATCAGACTAATGAAGTTTTATACAAGAAACAAAAAATCTCCAAAATAAGATTTGAAATACTTTTAATTTTTTCTTTTTTTTGCAGCATGTGTTTACAAAAGAAAAAAAAAACAGAGCTAGCATGTATTTTAGAAATTATGCATAGAATGTATGCAAAGTATGATTCTGCTTTTGTGAGCTTACCATCAAATCTTGCTTTTATCAAGTCTATTTCCTAGTTCTCTATAAGATTTTTCAACATCTACACACTTCTATACCAATCATTGTAAAAGTAATTTTGCTTCCTTGGAGGGAAAAGTAGAACAGAACAAACTAAAACTCTTTCTTAGAGCTGTATTTCACAGAGAAACCATGTCTGACTTGGTTTATTACAATTTTCTCTATCATGTACCACCGCCCAGTGGAGTTCTCACTAGGGAGTGGCTGGTGCTCCACGCTGGTGCTCTGCTGACACCATGTGGCCACTGCAGGAACTGCACCCCCAGCTGGGGAGGTTCAGTTGTGTATGCTGTGTACACAAGCACCCAAACAGCATTCATCACCAGCAGACGTTTCCGCTCCTCTCCTGGTGAGCCGGATTGATGAACCATCAACACAAGTTTCATCACGTTCACTTTATATTGATAAAGCAATCATGCATACTTTTCTTCTGTGTTCCACATTTTCCCCTGTACCCAAGACAAATGGGTGCGTCAGATTATTCTCCCCCTCTGACTCTTGTGCACTCTGTGGGAATGAGGATGCGGTTTCAGGAGGAGGGTGAGGGGAGGATTTCTGTGGCACGATATACTGGCACCCAGCTGGAAGTGCAAATGTAGACGTGTGTGTGTGTGTGTGTGTACTTGTTTCACATGTGTCATGGGGACATTTGCCTGTCTACACACAGCCTCATGGGGACCTATTTTCCCGTGGGGACATTTTTCAGGTCCCCATGGGCACAACACCTTAGAACAGCTTAAAACAGTGTGTAGACCTACCCCATGCTGTTCCCTAAAAAGACCCCATGAGGAAAATTTCAAGACAAAGTGTGTGTGTGTGTGTGTGTGTGTGTGTGTGTGTGTGTGTGTGTGTGTGTGTTTTCCAGCGCCCCTAGTGGATACACACTATATTGCAGACCCCACTAGGTAGGTGTAGTTGTATGCCTACTCTCCTGCGCCCCCTAATGGTTCACAGATGCATTGCAGTTTAGTTGTATTCTTTAAGTTAACTTTGTTTTTTCCAAGGTGAACATAACTTTGATTAATTTAATTACTTTATCAAATTAATAAATGATCATTTATGAACAATCGTGAAAAATAGGGGTGTCCCCACAAGGCATGGCAAACCAGAAAAAAATTACGATTTCTGAATTTGGGAATTTTTTAAGGTCAACTTGATATTTGGGACCTTGGGGCCCCAAACAAATTTTGTAAGCTAAAATAGAGTCAATATCTCTAATTGAAAATGCTGTCCCTGTGTGTCTCCTCCTAGACATGCGCCCCCACGAGGCATGATAAACCTGTGTGTGTGTGGCAACACTTTAGATAACTGATTTATTCTTTTAGAATAAACAAATTAGAGTTATGCTGTTCACTCATTTATGTGGTTTTTGTTTTTGACAAAAGTGGAATTTAATGGGGATAGATAGCAACTCGCCCAGGGGGGTGGAGAGCTCCTAATGCGGACTGGGGTTATATTTGGGCTGTGGAAAGAATACTTTGAGCTCTTCAATAAGATATTCAGCACACAAACCGCAGTCAGCGTGAATGGCAGTTCGTCCGGAAGCCGCATTGGAAACCAGAATGTGAATGAGGTTTTGTGACTGTTCCCAGGGGCACCCTGTGGACTCACTTAAGGAGTATGCGGTAGATGGCCCATTCAGAGAGTGTGAGTCTGCTCAGTGTTGCCGCCAGTAAGTTGCAACTGTTCCCAGTGATGGTCATTGATCTAAAGGCGTTGTCACAGAGAGGAGGGTGTCTGGTTCTCAGCTTTGTTTTTTTGCAGATGATGTGGTCTTTTTGGTGTATTCAAGCCATGACTTTAGCCTGTACTGTTAAGATTCCTGCTGAGGCTGAGGTTCTTAACTGAGAAAAAGATGGGAAGCGCCAGGTTGGGAATGAGTTTGTCTCAAGTGGAGAAGTTCAAGTATGCTGGTGTCTTGTTCTTGAATTACCTTAGAAAAGAGCATAGATTGATCGTCCAATTGAGACTTTGTCCTCATCAAGATGTTTGTTTTTAGTCAAATTTGAGAAAGACCTTTGTGCTGATTTTGATCAGCAGAGATTTGGACCTGGAAATGGATGCCATTTTGGATATCTCATTTTTATTGTTGCCCTGTTAACTTTGACTTTAACCGTGAAATTGGTGCTTAGCAGAAACTAACTGTTAGCATTAGTTGCACCACACTGCAGAACTCCTCCAGGCTTGTGTTATTTGTGGAGATAGAACATCAACGTTGCAGAACAAACAGTCAGTGGTAGGGCCGGAATATACTTGCTGTTTAACCTCGCGTTGGCGCAGGCAGCAGGCTGCGTCTTTGTTCATATACTTGCTGCTATACAGTAGCCTGGCATATATGTGAATATATAGTCTGGCCACGAACCATTGACGGCCCTCAGTCGTGAGGCGGGATCTACGGTTGTCTTTCAAAATGTCAGCATGCAATTGGATAGCGCTAGGAACAATCAGAGTAATGAACAACGTGACGTAATCACAGCGACGGAAAAGCGGGAGGCAGCAATGGCGTCTAACATCAATGATTTCTGTCGTTTTTGTATGAAAAACATGTGAATATCAGGTGTACTGGGACATTGCTCTACTTTGTTTGATAAAAATAAGAAGCCGAAGTATATCCGACAGACTTACGCACGTTGGAGTCTAAATAATCCAATGTTGATGACAAAGCCGTTTCAAACGAACGTGGTTCCTGCGTTGCCGCCATGTTGTTTGTGTTCGCAGCCGCAGCGCTGACGTCATCGGCTACTCCCGCGCTGTGATTGGCCCAACTGATTGGACAGCAACAGCAGCGGCTCAGGCTGCGAGGGTTCCAATGAAGCGTGCCTAGACCAAACTCTGCAAAGCAAGAATTTGGTCTAGTTCACTAGGCTAGCTATACAGCGCTGCTCTGGTTGTAGTACCGGAGTGTTCCACTAGGGGGCAAACGAGAGTACTCAGACAGGATAGAGAGCCGGGTACAGCCAAAACAAACACGGCGTCAATAAAAGAGCTCAAAACTGGTTAATTTTGAGATTACGGCAGAAAAAAGGACAGCAGCGGTATCGTAGATGGTGTGAAAGAGTCACCATGGTGAGTGTGCCTCGCTCGTTTTGTCAACTCCACCTACTGGTTGCTCGTATATTGCAGCATTCGGGCACGTCGTGTCGCGTTAATTTTGGGGGACGTGCACAAATGACGCTTCAAATCAACGCAAGCTACACGTGGCAGCCATTTTAAACATGCGTACGCGTCGCTAAACAGCAAGTATATCACGGCCCATAGAGTCGCGTTGCTGTTAGCCATTCAGAGGTGAGATGTCCAAATATCAGGAAATAAGACTCCAAATCCTGTCGTCTGAAGCTGCTTTCCCATCTGATGTGGCAATTTTGGCCCAATCCCAATACTCGCTCTGCACACTACGCCCTTTTGTGAAGTGCACTTACCCCGAAATTCCACTATCTCCGCTCCGATCCGCCCCCGCTCTCCGCCGCCGCTCGCTTCCGAACTCAATTCACACTATACCCGCTCTACAACGGCTCCGCCCCGGTGCGGAGACCTGAGGTGCGCAAACAGGCATGCGCGGGAGTTTCGAGATCTCGCGATACAGTCCGAGCAATAAATGCGGAAGTTAGATCCAAACAAATCATTCTGTGATTAAAATATTTTTAACACGGTCTTCAAATGTGTAAACACGTAAAAAATGTTTTGAGACGAATGTGTATACATGTAATAGTCATTAGATAAAAATACCTGTGCATACGAAACAAAAAAACGCTTTTGTTTATAGATTTATTGTGAAAAAACGGAAGTTGTGCTTGCTCACTTTCCTGTTGGGCGGTTGTGATTTCTGTAGATTGACTGTGGAGGTTCTCCGGCGTCCGGCAAAAATAGGATCGAATCTATTTTTGCCGGATGGCGGAACGGCGGGCGGCGCACTGCGCCGCACGGCCGCAGTAGTGGAACAGCTCTGATTGACTACAAAGGAACCGTTTTTGCTGCGGAGTTCGTGCCGCAGCGGAGCGGAGATAGTGGAATTTGGGGGTTAGAGGAAGTGCTTCGAGTGCGTAGTACGCAAGTGTGCCGAATTGGAACAGTGAGCATTGTGTCATTGACCACGAAGCATGCTGGGATGCCGGTCGCTGTTTGTGCTACTCTTTTAAAAATCTTTATTAACTTTCAAACAATTATTTGACTAAATTTAAATTTATTGCTGTCCACATTAAATCTTAGTGTAAAACATTCAGAACATGAATAAATATCATTGTCTTAAAATGAACTTCTTTCATTTGAAAATACGTATTTTCAGAAAAGGCACTTGAGCCATTGCTCCGCCTTCTTCTCAAAATTCTGACGCAGCAATGGATTGTGGTAATACCCTTGCCCGAAGTGCGGATCAAGGGTGCAAAAGGGGCGTGGTCAGTCTCCACACTTGAGAATTGGTACACCCTACGCGCTCATACCCCTGACCAAGAACATGCAATTGAAGGGCGCAAGTGCGAGTATTGGGATTGGGCCTTTCTAGTTCCTGAAACAGGTGCACCAGAGCTTTGTTTCCCCCCAGAGTACAACTTACAAGGTATTCATTCCTACTAGAGACCACTGCAAATGTATTGATTAAATGAGTGTTCCACATCTTGAACATAGACAATTTTAGTTTGAAACTCTGTCATGAAAAGTTGAGGCCTTTGTTTACAACTATCTATATTATTATTCTAATCTAGAATGTGACCAACTTGAACATTTTGATTCAAATGAGCAAAACATTTTTTGGCAAACAAAACTCTGACATCTTGTATGCTTGTTTTTTTTTTTATTAATTATTCTACAGTATACAAATATTCACACACAAAATGTTCTCGGAAAGAAAAAAACAAACAAAAATTTTCGTAAACATTCACTTCCTCCTCACCTTGCAGCTCCGTCCTACGTTTCCTTTATTGTGTGCTGCGACCTCTCTACGTGTATTCTGTTTGTTTAAGACAGGCCACAGGTTCCTTCGGATCACGTCGGCCCTAAAACGAGTCGCTGCTGGAGCCCCGTCATGATGCAGCAGCAGCAGCAAGATGAGAGGAAGCAGCCAGAAATCACAGTGTGAAGCTGTTTGACATCAGTGCGGGCCCAGAGGGTGACAGGCAGGACTGAACAGAGTGGGTGGGGCTTAGTGAGTGGTGTGGGAGGGGCTAAAAGCTCCACTTTTAGAGCAGAAAATCTTTATAGTGTTTCTTTAGGAAGCCTAGCTTGGGAGCACAACTCATCTGACTATAAAAATACATTAAACTGGGACTTCCTGCATATTTATTACAAATAACCCTTGAGCTCCAAACACCGAAGCAGCGAGGCTGACCGAAACCTCATGATGACATCATGGCGAACAAGGGGAGAACGTGGAAATGGGTGTTTTGTTACCACATGGCTACAGGATGCAGTTAATCAAGTAATAATAAAGAGCAACAACAACAAAAACAAACAGATAAAGTGACTGTTGTGGGTTCAATCTGCAGAGAAACTCTACAATTTAAAAAATCTATGAGAACATACTGTGAAAACATTTTTTTATATATATATTTATATAGACTTCCATGATCAGTGGCACTGACATCATTTTGGCTCTGTGCTGCGTTTACATTGCAACTGCTCATCTCTACGTCTTTATTCCACTCCACCAGCTGTGTCTCTTTACCAGAACGCTAAGAAAGCAGTAGTGCAACAAACTTTTAGTTGATATTTTTCATTTCTTTCGAGTTCAGAACGCTAAACAAGTTGTACTCTGATCTGTGAGCTGATCATGTACAGAAGAGGATTAGGGACAGAACAGAAATAAAGAAAGGAAAAATAATTACTTCAATGTCCGAATTCTGACTTTTTCCCTCAGAATTTTGACTTCTGAGATTAAAGTTGGAATTCTTTTTCTTATGTTTTTTTTTTTCATTGGCCCTATTCCTCTTCCGTAGACCGTGAGCTGTCATCATGACTAAACCAACATTTCCTGCAGCAGACTGTCAGTAAAACACTACGAGTGTTGAACTAAATGTACAGACTGCTCCTTTAGACCCGTTAACAGCAGCTCTTATTTATTTTTTGGTTGGAACCAAAATGGAGAGAAGACAGTGAGCAGTGTGAGCGTAGAGCTGTCTGTGACTCTTCCTGTGAGGCTGAGTGAGCTAAATAAAAAGGGATTATTGAAAAATAAGGCTTCCAGTCTGAGGAGCTTTTAAAGGCACACAGACTGAGCTACATTCCATCTTTGATGACAAAAAGAAGAGAGAAAGTGAAATGTTTTATCTTACAGTGACACACCAGCGATAAAACTCTTATTATTTTAGTTTTCTCTCTTCCTGTCACTCACACACACGCACACACACACCACCATCTCCTCTGAAAGTTTTATTTTTTCTTCTTAAACAAGTTTTTGATTTTAGAAGAGGAGCGCTTGATTTTTTCTCCATTGTCGCTGGAGTCCTGGGAAGAGGTGCTCTGGAGCTTGTAATCTCTGCCCATGCTCCGCCCCTCCGAGTCCAGTGAGGTGAGCGACGGGTGGCGCCCCACGTGGGGCAGCATGGTTGCTGGCAGCTGGCTGTAGCTGTAGGACTTCTCCAGGATGCCGTTGTACATGCCCTTTCCTGTCTGAGGCGGAGCACCGCCCTGCGGGAGGGGGGCGCTCTGGGACTCGGACATGACGCGGGTGAGATCGGGCGAGCTGCTTTGTGCAAACGGGTGGTGTTCCAAGGCCGGGGAAGGGGAGGTGGAGGGGGGACCGGAGGGGGTGGTGGCTGGTGTGGGAGGCATGGGGGGGGGCGTGGAGTCCCTGAGGCTGCTGTTGCTGCTGCTGCTGGTGGTGTGAGTGGAGCCAGGACGCTCTGGGCTCTGGCTGAACAGCAGCAGCTCCTCGCGGGAGATCCTGCGGTACGGGGTTTCTGCGCCAGGAGCGCAGGAGCTGTGCAGCGGTTTTCTACTGAAGGATGAGTTAAGAGAGTCGGAGTCGGAGCCTCCGTCCTGAGCCGGTTCGCTTAAGGAGAGAGGAGCAAAGGGGCCGGGTTAAACTCTTATAAACAGCAGATGTTTTCTGTCATCTGTAACAGTTTTGTTTACTTTTAAACTTCCTGGAATCACAAACACAACATTCTAGAAAACTTAAAACACAAAACAAAACAACACATAAACACGCATTAAAACTCACCCCCTTCTGTCCACACTGAACACTACGTGTTCTTCGTCTGCCTCGGGGCGATAGGAGAGGGTGGAGCCGGCCATGGACAGCAGGTCTGGGTCTGGAGACATCAGAGAAGACTGTTGGGACAGCAGGCTCCGGCGGGACCGACACACGCTGCTGTTGCGTGTCAGCGGGGGTCGGATCAACGCGGCGGCTGTAAAACAAAACAAACGGGCTCATAGGAAGTTCTTAACATCCAGTGTGAAAATCCTCAGCTGTTTTTACTCACTAGTGAACTGAGAAATGATGGGAGGCGTGTCTTCATCCAGGTCATCCACCCCCCCTGCGATGGGGTATGGGGGAACCGAGACCCGCGGCATCACGACCCAGCTGTGGTCTGAGTAGAGGCTGGCTGTCAGGCTCGGCAGGCCTGAGTTATTGACGACGGGGAAGCCGCAGAGCTTTTCGATCTGCTGCCAGCGGTGGAGCCTCTCCCTCAGGCAGGCCGTCACCTCTGACAGAGCTTTCCTTCAAATCAAACAAAAATAAATAAACAAAACTGCTAAAGGAGGATGGCAATGTCAAGTTTGAACATAATGGAAATGGTTTTGTTTCAAGGATTTTCTCACAAAGTGTGGCCCTGCCTCTCCCTAGCACTTATTCATAACATCGGCATACCTCAGGGATGTGTGTTCGGTCCCCTACTGTACACTCTCTACAAATGTATGTATTGTGTTTTTGTCTTTTTATGAATTAATTTGGTAAAGGACCCCAGGAAGAGTACTTGTCAAGTTTTTTGATGACTAATGGGGATCCAAATAATAAACAAATAAACACCCATGACTGCACCCCCACCCACCCTGACATTTGCAGATTCTACAATGGTGGTCAGACTCGTTACAGAGTCCACCTTGGCCCAGGAGCTGCTGGTGTCCTTCCACACATGCTTTGTGGTTTGTTTTTTGCACCACACAGCACAGAAGAGTTGTCCAGATCCTGCTGCCACAGAAAAGCCTGCAGCAGCCAGAAGGACATATCTAACTCAGCTCTTCACCCGTTCCATCTAATGCCCTCAGGGAGGGCAATGAAAACTTAAAATCAGCACATACACCCGGGCCGTAGCTATATGCAACATAATTATAATTAATATAATTTTTGTTGCACTGATCGTGTAATTTGCAGCTACTCCTGGTACAATGACTCAAAAGTTCCTGATTCCTGAAAACGACAGAATGAAACTTAGTGGCCTAGTGTGAGCTACACAGTAAAAGCTCAGAAAAACTCTGGTAGTACTTTGTTTTTTTTTCTTACTTTGCTTCTAGTATCTTGTGGTCCACCTCGTCCAGAGATGAACTGTGGGCGACATGAAGAGTTCCAAACACAGAACCTCTCTTCTTTTTGATCTTCTCTGCCTGAAAAGGAGAGAAATAATAAAGTAATTCCTGCTAGAAGGCTGAGATGTAGATCATTGATCCACCTCACTATCACTCATTTTCTGTCACTTCAAAACAAATCAGTTTATTAAAAGTACTGTCAACACTAGTTTCCTTGTGGTTCCATGTTTGCTGGACAGGAAGTCAGCAGCTTCTGAACCAGGCCGTGTGATCAAAAAAGAGGAAACGTCACCTCGTCTTTGGCGACACACAGCTGAAACTCGGCGCTCTGCTTCTTGATGTTGTAGTACTGAACCTCCACTTCGTGCGTGAGCTGGAGCCACTTCTGCAGAGCTTCAGGCACCGAGCACTCCAACTGCATCTCCTTCTCCGCTCGCTTCAGAGCCTTCCGTACCTGCACCGGAGGAAACACCACAACACCACATTCAGAACTCCCACAGACTCATTAAATCATGTGAGGTTTTACACTCAAACGAGCTGAATTTATTGATTAAACTCGGTCCAAACCTGGCTCAAATGCAAAGAGGGAAATCGTGGGCTTGTTAAAGATGTTTTTTAAGCAAATTAAAGAGTCATTAAGAAATGCAAATGAGATGTTTTTGACTAATATTTTAATTTAAGGTTAAAAAAAAGTGATTAGGTGGTTGAGTTACTGTCATTAAAGAGCTGCATCATTTTATATGTTCTAAACACTTTTGGTTGTATAACTGATTTATTTTGATTAGTTGTTCTTCATATGATTAGAGAAGATCTGTTGAGGTAACATCTGTTGTCTATTCCAATTGGAGGCTCAATGTTACACATAAAAAATCTGATGTTTGAAGCTCAAACACACAAAATTTGGTAAAAATTTAGTTATTTAGAGCGGTTCCAGTTTTTGACCAATCAGCTTGATGATGAGTCTGTTGTGGGAGGTTCTACCTGCACTAGCTCCTCCTCTGCGTATTTCAGTCGGCTGAGCTCACACTCAGCACCCTCTCTCAGCTCTCGCAGCCTGTGGGCCTCCTTCTTAGCGTCGTTGATCTCGTCCCTCATCTTCAGCTCCAGGTTCTCCTTCTCCACGGCCACCGTCCGGTTCTCCTCCTGAGCCTTTTCCAGCCTGGGAGAGGACGAGAAGAACAGGAGATGAGGTCCCTGTAACAGAATTCTGGAGCAGATGTTAAACTCTCTCCTCTCACCGGCCCTGCAGGTCCATGAGGCTTTGCTCGGCATGCTGCAGACTCTCCAGGTCCTTCATCATCTGGGAAATGTGGACCTTGCTGGACTTGTTCTGGATGTAGGCAAACCAGCAGCCTCCCACTCCGATCAGGATGGAAATCATCAGCACAAAATCTTTCATCCAGTTGTGCTGCGGACCTGCAGGAGAACAGAGGTTACTGAGTAACCTATGTTTTGTTGTGAGAGTGTTTATTTGAGCGGAGTGTCCACTCACGAAGAGGAGGACCAAAGAGCACTGCATCCAGCGCCTTTAGATTTAACTTCTGTTTGTGCCGCTGGTCTAAAATCTTCAGCTGCATCGACATGAAGGACGGCTCGTTTGCTGCTAATCTGGAATTAAGAGAATAAAAAACTAATTAAAACAAATCCCACTCAGAATTCGATGCCTGTTTGATCAAATTCATCAGAGAGGGGTTTTTAGGGAACAGGTGGACTTTAGTTTGACCGTCTCAGACAACATGGAAGCCTCTGGTTATGACATCACTTCATGAGTCAGCTGGCTGGCGCTACATGAAACTCCTCAATAATCCACCCCACCCCCCTCCTGTTACAGTTACACGGTACATTGAGTCTGCAGCAGCTCGTGTTGCACACGTCCCACTGAAAATATTCAATGTCAGCCTTTAAATAACATCTGTGATTGTTCCGTCATTATTCCTAACAAGTACAGAGTTCAACACATTAAACACGACTGAGTGAGTCGACCAAAACCTAAAAAAAACACCTTGATTTTAAAATCTCACAAGTTTCTTGTGCTGCCTTTTTCATCCAGCAGAGGGCAGCAGGACCCAGATCAAAGAAAACTACCTGCTCATGTTGCAAATGATCAGAATAAAACAATGAGTGAAAGTCAAGATTAATGAGTATTAATCTAACTGATGCAAGAGTGAGAAATCAGAGATCTGACTCTGGGACTGACCGAGGTAACGTGTTCCCCGTCAGCCGGAAGTCCCGGAAGTTCTTCTCGTACTGCGGCAGCTCAACCGACTCCTTCAGCCACTGCACCGTGTCCTCCACGGTCCAGTTGTGGACTGATGAAGGGGTGAGAGAAAACATGAAATGTTCACATTCATCACTCAGTCAGGGTTTAGAACGACTTGTGCAGAAGTATCAACTGAAGCTTTTTACTTGAGTAAAAGCAGAAACGCACCGGTCACGTCACACCTGTTTTAGCCACATGTATGCTCATTGAAAACGACTTCATTTGTATACAAATCCATTAAACAACCAAATGTGGGTGGTAGATGTTTAAAACTACTATCTAACCACAATCAAATTCACTCTATCCAAATGGGGCAATTAAGTTTTTGTCTTTGTGGTTTTTTCTTAACAGGCCTAAATGAAATAAGATTAACGAGGCTATTTTTAAAATGTAAGGAGTAGAATTTAAAAGTTGTGTAATAGATAAAGTATCGCCAAAATACCCCAAATCTCTACTTAAGTATGGTAACAAAGTACTTGTACTTAGTTACTTGACACCTTTGACACTGACACAATAACAGGTCAGAGGTGATTAGGGCTGGAAAATGTGTAAATATTTTGGTTCACTGATGTTAAAGAAGAGTGAGATCCATAATAAGATTTACTAAAAAAATAACAGATTTTATGTGTTTATGGCATAGAGACAAAAACAAAGGATGAGTAGGTAATAAAATAACTTATTTTAAAACGAATTGTGTGAAAATAACCATTTTTTTATGTAACAAAAGCAAATCAGTAAAAAAACCCAAACCATTTATTTATCCCTGTTCAGAGAAAACACTACCTAGTCGTTTCTGAGAACCAAGTTCAAAAGAAAAGAAAAGAAAGGCTTTTGATTCCTGAACAGGTCAGACCTGATAACAGGAACACACCTGAGCTCAGGACAAAGCTATGACATTTAGGAAACCACACCTGAGTCATGTGACTCTTATTAGGAGACGTCTGCAGCCTGAGACAGCTACTTAAACTCTTCAGTCCCTTTAGTTTGTGTTTCAATTGATTTTCTGTCTTTTAGTAGTTTGAATGATCCACTCTGTTAATGTAAACTCCAGTTTGAGCTCTAAATGTTTGTTTTGGTGCCACCGTTACCTTCAGAGGTCTTCCAGCCCCTCCACAGCTCCTCCACAGTGATGTGCTGGTCTTCACGGTGCAGGTTGCTGTGTTTGTTGGTTTGTTGCTGCTTCATGTCTTCTATTATGAACTATCAAAACAAAACCAGACAAAGCAGAGTTTGCATCAAAACCAATAATTATGTATCTGAAAGCAGAGCACATGGCTGAGCTCATGTGGACAAAAGGAGCTGTAGAGTTGGCTCCATCTATCTATTTTTTTCTTTTTTGTCTGCTTTATTCCTTTTAAGGGCTTTGAAAAGAGAAAAGGGCCCCACTTCTACCTTTGTGTGTGTGTGTGTGTGTGTGTGTGTGTGTGTGTTCGTTCTTTTGGGTTTCCGGCAGCCTTCCTTTGGTAGCTCAGAGCTAAGCACCCCTGCAGAAGAAAGCCAAAGGAAACAAACCCACCAAAGAAGTGCCTGAACACCAGCAGAATTAACAAGGCTCATGGCCGACTACCAAACACCTCAGAGCATTCATTCTGAAGGACTGAGGGTCTGAATGTGTGTGGCCTGGGTATGAAGAAGCCAAACGCAGAAACTTCTTTATTCATCCTACCTGTTTTTCATTATAAATTAGCCCGCGATGGGACTGCAGAAGAGTGTTATTCAATCACACTTAGCATTGTGCTATGCTAACAGGTTTTAATTAGCTTATCCAATCTTTCTTTGCGTGGATTTATAAAAAAACCCTCCTTTGTTCAACCAGAAGATCAACCTATCTCCTTCTGGCAGGGGTCCTGGTCCTGAGGTGTATGTATGGTGGGATCAGAACCACCATCTCCTGGGCCACAGCCCTACAGGCGGTTTCTGGTAATGACACCCTTCTTACATAATGAGGAGTTTGTTATTTTCACTGAACCACAGGAGAGAGAACACATGGACTACCAGCTAGCTAACATACATGCTAAATATTTTGAGTCTCTGCTGACAAATACTTTTCTGTTTAAGTAAAGAACTGTCAGTGGTGGAACAAGTACTTTAGATGTTTTACTTAAGTAAAAGTACAGATAAAGTGGTAAAAGTGGAAGTATCCAAGAAATTTATGACTTAAGTAAAATAATTAAAGTTTGCATTTTTGAAGTACGCAAAGTACTTTTACTTTTGAAAGATTTTAGAAAATGTAATGGCGTAAAAGTACAAAAGTCAGCCTCAAAATCATTACTTAAGTAAAGTACAGATGCAGAAAAAGTATACTTAAATACAGTAACAAATGACTTTATTACATTCCATCACCCGAGAATCTTTCTTCACTGATCATCCTTGCAGCCCAACCTACTACTTCTAGTACTTTTAAGGACTTTTCTTAGCTAAGCATGTTTTATTTGCATCGGACAATATGGTCAAGACTTGCAATGCATTTAGCTAGCTAACCCACTTATCCTTTTCTAAAGCTTCACGTTCTTATTTTTACATAGCAGTTTGTTAGAATAAAAAATATATAAAATAAATTAGTTTGATTTTTTTACATACTTTACCAGACCTAAGTTTAAACTAAGCTACAAAAAAAAATTAGCAGCCACTTTTTAGAGATTATCCAGTTTCTAAAGAATGACTAAAGTCTAGAGATGTTTGATATCAGTTTGTTTACCAATATTTGATATACCGAAATAGTCCAACTCTTAATTTCTGATGCAGATATGGTAACTGGCCTGTATTTGATATAGTGCCATCTAGAGTCCTAAAACCCCCCAAGATGCATTACAACACAATCAGTTATTCACCCATGCACACACTGGTGGTGATGACATACAATGTAGCCACAGCAGCCTTGGGGCGCACTGATAGATAAATCACTGTAGCAACTTATGGGTTATTTATTGCTTTATGGCTCCAAAAACAAATATTTTCTTCATTCATACAACAATTCTGTTTTTGGTCAGATTTGGGCTAACAAATCTAACAGGGCCACCATCAACTGCTATTGAAAAATTAATTAAAGGCTGAATATGGAACACGAACACAATAGCGACACCCAGTGGGCAGAGGTTGCAGCTGCAACAACAACAAATTTTCCAGCCACTGGAATGTTGGTTCACTGCTGACACATGAAGTGACCAGTCCGCACCATGTCCATTGACGACTCATACAGGGTAAGGACTCATTTCTACTAATAAGTTTATTTTACAACAGACTTTAATGTTAGAACATCTTCTGGGCTCAGAATCAGATGCTTGACTTCAAGTCCGCCATTTTGCACAGTCCCAGCCTCGCCTTGCTGAGCGGACTTTTTTGCTCTCTACTGGCTGGTAGATGTAAACATAAACCCAGTGTCGTGCCCGTCACAATACATTTTTGATTATTTATCTTTTTAAATATAGTTTTTAAAGGAAAAACTGTACATTCATCCTGCACACCTCTAATCGCCCCGTGGAGATATTATTTTTTTCTAAATATAGCTTTTTATTAAAATGTTCCATATTCAACCTTTAAAGCAGCATTCCGCAACATTGCAGTTACTTGGTCTCTGTCGCCCTCTAGAGGCTTGCTGCGTAACGTCACTGTCGTAACATTAAATCTCTCTCTGGGGCATAAGAGGCATGTTTACATTCCTAATGTCAGGCAAAACAACGAAAACAAACTTTTCCACCTCCACACATTGAATAAATAGTTTTATCAGGACTGTATAACAACTTTATGCACGACCAAACACAATAACCCCGGTGAAATAATTTATTACTTACCTAGCCATTAGCAGCACGGCTAGGTCAGAATCCGTAGTTCATGCCTTTCTTTCTAAAAGAGCTCTCCAGCGAGGAAAAGACGGCCCAAATAATAACTCTGGTCTTTGCTCTTGTTCTATCACGTTCTTCTTTTCTTTTCCTATATTCCTCTGATAAGGGATTTCTAGCTTTCTTTGGTGAATCTCCCGCTGCTACAAACTCGCGGGCTCTAAAAGCGAGCATTATGTCCGCCAAAACGCGCGTCTTGAACGAGTGTTTTGGCGGACATAATGCTCGCTTTTAGAGCCCGCGAGTTTTTGCCCCCTTTGGTGTCAAAACGCGCGTTCAAGACGTGCATTTTGGCGGACATAACGCGCGTTTAGAACGTGCTCTTTTTTATCCCTTTGGCTTGCCATATTCTGCCGTAAAACGACACCCAGTCAGTACTTCCATCGCTACCCGATGCACAAAAACTGTATAGCGCAGTAAACAGACGTGGGACCCCCCAACACTATCACAGGTATGAAAATGAACATAATAGATAATACTATGATGCAAAAACTTTACAAAAAAGCATAATTTCAAGGTGTAAAAGTTGCAGAATGTTGCTTTAAGAGAATCATAGCTGGTAGCGTTACTTGTTAAAATGCCAACCTAAAAGTGTAAATTCACTAAAAGAATTAGCAGATTCTGAGTCAACCAGTGTGGAGCATAGTGTACCTTCTCTAGGGCTAGCACATGCTGTCTGTACGTGTCAGCATCAAATAAAATGTGCTAGAATCTCCTGTTTGACTGTGAGTCAGAAAGCACAGAGAAAAGGAGAGAAGAGAAAGAGTAATCAATAACAATGGCTGTCAGTAGTATTCTAAAACTCTAACAGCAGCAGCTAAGGGCACTTTGACATTTCATATCCTTGTTACAGTTCAACGAGTTTTGGATCCGACTTGGTAACGAAAAGACAAAGATGTTTTCATCGACTCCTGACTGCACCAAATCCCTTTGAAATAGGGCTGAAAACATTTTTAAGATGTCTTAAACAAAATGATTAATCATGACACAGATATGTAGCCGTGTCAGTCAACATCAGAACCTGGCAGTGCTTTCTCACGTCTCTGGAGTGTGCTCAGAAAGCCTGAGTCCAAGGACTGCTGTGAGTTTGACATTGAATACATAATAGGAGTCTGGCGTTGAAAGGCTGTCTGCTACAAATGTTCCTCCTGTCAGAGATGGGGGTGAAAAAAATAGTCTTTTTAGCTACCAAGAACTGTGTGAATGTCCTCAGACATTAACGTCTGGCACGTACACTGACTTAAATGTTTTAATCAGATGTTCAAGAGAAGGGAGAGGGGGGTGCTCAGGCTGTCAAACCAACACGCTGTAACCCAGTTTCTTATGAGCAGACATAATTAGAAATATTTCACACAAAGAACAAACACCAACAGATGTTTTATACAATCAGTGGTCAGGGGCCGCATTTATATTCATAATGATATAAATCTCTAGAGATTAGGAAAAGACATGTGACACACACACACACACACACACACTAAAACACACTTGTGAAATAGGGTTAGGACTCACATCTGGGTGTGACAATTCACAGCTAGTCGTGAGAACACAGAATGAGGTGGTAATTCAATGAAAACCAGCTCAACTACTGGTCTTACAGCCAAAATGTGGCAAGTATTCACTTAGTCCTGTTCAGCTGTAATGATTTGCTTCATGATGCATTCAAGAGATTGTAAAGAAATTACTTAATTAATTAGATTAGAATATTATATGGTGCATTAAGCTATAATGCATTACAGCTTTGAACATTATTCTATGTCCTTTATGTATTTAAAAGTAAACACTGCAATTTTTGGCATAGTTTGATAGTTTCTGACTAAATAATAAAAATACATCTGGATAATTTGTTGACCTCTGCTGTACATAGTTCTGATCTTGCTGCCTTACTTTCAAGATTCATTTTCTGAATATGTTTTGTTGTGATTAGTTATTTGATGCCTAAAATCTAGACGGACCTTTAAGATCCACGTCCTTAAGTGAACAAATTCTAGTTCCAACAATACAACATGGCAGCACCTGTAAAAAGGACATTGTGACTTCACTTTTTCAGTAACAAAAGGAGCTAGGTTGATACTACTCCATGGTGAATAAGGAGGACTCTGACAAAAGTGTCAATCCAAAGAAAGCTGTGATCAGGTATCTGAGTATCTATCAGTCCGCAGGTAGGGAAAGCATTCTGATTATCTAGGCAAATTTTAAAGCTAAACATTTTGATTACTCTCAAATGATTAAAAAAAATCTAGGTTTTTGGCCATAATTTCTTTATGACTAAAGTCTGAAGTGTGAACAAATATTGTTTTGATAACAAAGAATGTAATGTTTCTGATAGTCTAGAAACCTAGACCAACCATAGCAAAAGATTTAGCTCTGCAGATCGGTCTAGCCATGCTCCATTGGAGCATCAGCAGGTTTACTATTGGACCGAACAGTTTTGTGTCTTGACAATCACAGTGCTCTACGTTTGTTGGGACTGTGACGAAGAAAAACTACAAAGATGGCTTGTTTGAAATGGCTTTGGCATCAAATTTAAACTATTTAGACTTTAAGACATGAGCAGATATAGATACTTAAGTCATTTATTTTGAAAAAGGATGTATTTACTTCTTCGACTGTGTATGGAGGACTGCCCCGTTGACTGATTTTCATAGTGATGAATACATCACATTGTTCGTTGCTCTGCTTTGTCCTAGCACTGTTCAGTTGTGTGCAAAGACAGTTTGAAAGACAACTGTAGATTCCGCCCCACGACTAGCTCTGTCTATGGCTCGTGGCCAGGCTTGCCAGGCTAGGATTCAACATAGTTCTATCCAAATTTGTGGATATTGTTGGTTCAACAATGAAAGGAAAGCAAGAGGAAGCAGCTGTAAAACCACTCATGGCAGTAAAAACAGTTTGACCGTACAATTTTTAAAGAAAATGTTCTACGACGTGTCATATTTTTATGCATTTCTGCTCTCACCTAATCACCCATGCATGCTCACCTGAGACTACATGATTGTTTCCACCTATTTCACATAATTTTAACTCCCTGCAGTCACATCTCCAGATCATCCACAAGCCTCATGTAGACCCCAAGCCTGTTCCAATCCAGCCAAGTTAGGCAAGTTGAAGTCATGTTTAGACAAGTCAGTAAAGCCAATGAAAAGTTAAAGGAATAAATCAGACAGACACAGGATGAACGTACCGAAGATCAGTAAAGCCAAGTCGAGTCTAGTATTCTGTTAAGTCAAGATAAGTTGGGTCAAGTCATGCCTCACCAATCCTTCCCATTTTTCCTGCTCAATAAATAAATGTTTCATTCCATGTGTTGGCTGAATCTGTTGGTCCAATTTCCTGACAAATGACACAATGTTTGAAATTTGCCATAGGTTGTCTTTCATCATAAACTGTCCCCTTGAATGGCTAGTTTTTATGTCCACAGCAGATGAAAATTTACAGTTTGAACCCAAAATATCTTTCATGATAAAAACTGCGGAGAGTACCTGAACATTTTTGAGCCATTAAAATTTTTTTTTAATTGAAACTAAAACAACTGAAGGAGAGCAGACGCCTCGCACACATCAAGTTTCTTTTGTCACACTTGTTTTTGTTTCTGCAACGCTCCTCCACCTCAGGAACAAAATGTTCGAACAGCTCTACTTTGCATGGTGGTTGTTTTGTCTTCAAGTCTTTCTTTAGGAATACCTATGCAAATTTGTTTGCTTGACAGAAAACCTCATAACAACTGAGGGAAACAAATCCTTACTGAGTCAGCGTTGGGTTTGTGCAGTGTGAATCTGAACAAATGTCTTTTAAAGCCTTTAATAGCCGCTGGATGTCACGGACTGAAGGGAGAGACTTTCTGGCAAAGACGTCAGGAATATTCACCAACTCACAAAGGCAAGAAAATAAAACAAAGCAACAGATGACTGAAATTATATCTTTTCTGGTAACATTCTCAGAGTACAACAACTTGCTCTGTTAAGTCTGAAATTACCCAAAGAAGGTTATAACCCTAACAGAGCTTAATCGAATCCACTTACAGAGAAACCAGCACAGCTGTTTTGCATGGAGCCTTAGATGTTTTATGAAGCCATATAAAGTAAGCAAAGAGCCACAAATTAAAAGATAAGTCTAAGTGCTGGTGCTTTGTGGTTCCACTGGCTCAACGTTTAGATATATCCCAAAAAGAGAAAGTTAAATGTAACAAAAGAAAACTAAAAGAAAGTTCTGAGTTCAGAGGATGCATTGTTGATCAACATTCAGTCTTGAGAAGACAATACGTCCACTTATTTTAGAGGCCAATCACAACCAGTGTGTGACATATTCAGACTCGGACTGGGACAGACACACACTCACACGGCAGCAGACAAAGATATATTTGTTCATAACAGACTTCAGTTTGAAGGGAAGTGGGCTGAGCTTGATATTTCTCCCATGAGGCTCTGCTCTTGTGACTCACCTTGTACAGTGGCTGTTCATACATTCAACGTAGAAAAGTGATTATAGCCATTGTTTATCGTCATCATCACTGTAACTAATCAGATTTACATTACACACAGAAATTAGTTATGTGAAGAAAACGGTAAAGAAAAATCATTTAGATGAATAAAATGTGAAAGCTATGATTCATTAGGACAAGAGCTTGATGAAGAACAGATATTTTATCTGGCAAATCTGAAAATTATGTATTTTGCCAACATTAGTCTCTACTGTTGGAACTTGAAGTCCAAGTTGAATAATATCTGAGTCTTAGGCACCCTAACACAGGATGAAGGCCTCACTACGAAGTAAACCATCCAGACTAAACATGGATGGTCTTTGCAAGGTTCTTAGGCACGTAGTAGAATCCCAGTGAGCTCCATTACTTGTGATATGTCAACAATTGTTTGAAGTACACATAAAACTTTCCTTGTAAAGTTGTAATCATCATAGAGGAGGCGTATCAGGGTCTGAGTGAAGCATGATGGCAACATAACCATGATGTTACACAGCCAGTGTGACTTGGTTGAAGTTGAACTAGCCACGGTAAGCTAAGACCCTATTGATCCATTGTCATTGTGCTAGTGAGGCATGATCTTGAGTCCTTCCAGTGAAGGGTATAGGGTCTTTGGGCTAACCCGTTAATGATGTACAGAGCATAGCAAGACAGCAGAAGATTATTGGTGTGACTAGTTTCCAACATTCATCATTATATCCAGCTATGTAGACTGTGGCGAGTTTAGAAGGATCATAATGCACTATGAAGGGGAACTCACGGTCCTGTTTACTTGTCTTTACATCTCCATCACTGCAGTTCCTGTTATGTAGGAGTCACAGAGTCCTCCCCATCTTATCCCATACTGCCAGATAACCCTAGATTAACCAGTCTGACTGGTTACAGCTCTCTACTCTATGCCTACAGTCAAAAGTGACAAATGTTCACTTTGTTGCTTTCTATGACCACAGGATATTTTTCAACTTCCAACCCATCTAAAAGCAAACTAAACATCCCTGTTCTGAACCCTAAATATACAAAAATGTAACAGTTATCTAGACCAGCTGATTAATTGACTATAAAAGCAACAACAATTGGTTATGCTGAGTACAGACTGTTGACCTGACTAATCTTAAGAAACATAAACTACTTTTAATGTTAGATTTTTCTGTATTTTTGATTCATTCTTAGTTTTTAATTGAACTGATTCAAAAACACACAGAAATTTAGAAATACTTCTTTTAAGTTTCAGTTAATCTGTTCCTTCACACATCTCTCCAGTCAGGGATATTATGTGATACTGGGACTATTCTGGACCTATCTGTTTAATTTGTTTTCTTGATAGCTGTCCTCTAACTTTCCATTAGACATAGAATTTATGATAACTTTTTTTCTGTCTGATGTCTTGTTTTTGGGCACACTTTTGGAAGCGTTGCAAGAAAAAAAGCTTGTGTTCACTCAGAGGCTTAAGTTATAAATAAAACCTCTTCAAAGTTTTCAGACAAGTCAACAAACACCCTTAAGAATCTTCTTTTTATAGATATAGCGTAGCCTAGATGTTTCTTAACCCTTCTCGGGTTTCTTTAGTTGATATCAGTCTGTCCACGAGCATGACCTGCTGTGTATAGTACCTTACACAGATAAAGTCTCCTTTTCCTCCCAGGTGTTACGTACAACTGGATAAGAACTAATAAAGCAACAAACAGAAGCACCAAAACCTTCAACCCTCGTTCTGAAACGTTGTCTAAATTTATGCAATTCAAGAGATGCAACACGATCCAGTCGAACATGGACTTGGCAGACGGACGACTCTGCACCGAGAGGCGAGGACATGCACCTGCCGTCCCCAGTGACTGTGCTCAGCAACAGAACCCCCAAACGTCATTAAAACTCCAGAGACCCCCCAGACTCACGGAGTTATTCAATGGAGGATTGAGTTCAACTGGGTTAAACTCCTAATAAGATACTTAAACTTGCCCGTGGGAGAAGGTAAAAGCAGGGCATGTCTTAAAACTTAAAATTTGTTTATGTTGAAACAGACCCCTTCAAAATCTTATCTAACACAAAGTTCATGAGTTGAGGAGAACCTCTTTGAAGACTTCTGACCACTATGGCTTCAGTTCTATTGAGTGAAATGATATGGGTCGAAGCGGGTCATCGTGGGTTAGTGTGGATCAGTATGGCTCATGATTTCAGAAGAGAGTTTTGATCCGCAGTTGGATTCTTACTTGGCAGGGTTAAAACTGCAAAATGCATATTGTCGCACCTATAAAAGACGATAGTGAAAAATGTGATAGTGAGGAAGGGCATCCATGAATGGAGCATCCAGGTTGGTTGTATATTGTCTATTGTCTAATGTTGATTATTATATTTATTTATTTACTCAATTGTACACTGAAGTACCTGCCATTCAGGTGAACGTGGAAAGATTAAAATATGGTGCAAAAGTCCATTTATTTTAGTAGTTCATCTTAGACTGAGAGACCATCTAAAGCAGGGGTGGGGAATCCTGGTCCTGGAGGGCCGCTATCCCGCAGGTTTTGTGGTTTATCTGCTCAAACACACTTGATTCAGTGCTTGAATCACCTGTGCAGCAACTCATCAAGCTCTGCAGAAGCCTGCTAATCACCTGCTAATTGAAATCAGGTGTGTTGAAGCAGGGTTACAACCAAAACTTGCAGGATACCGGCCCTCCAGGACCAGGGTTCCCCACCCCTGATCTAAAGGCTCAGGAACCCTTTGCAGGTGTTCTGGATTCATTAGCTGATTAGAGTGTGACACTTTGAGTCTACAATAATGAACCTTTTCACAATATTCTAATTGTCTGAGATTTTGAATGTGGGGTATTCATCAGCTGTAAGCCATAATCATCACAATTATAACAAATAAAGGCTGAAATATCTGGCTTTGCATGGAACGAGTCTATCTCATGTATTAGTTTCACCTTTTAAGTTGAATTACTGACAAATGAACTTTTGAACCACGTTCTCATTTTTCCAGTTTCATTGTATAATACGTGTATGGCAGTTTTTTCCCCAAATATATAAATGGACTGATTATAGATGCAGGACCAAAACATGATGCATGAGGCCCTTTTTTTTCTTTTAAAGAAAATTTCAAAATTTCTGACTAATTTTTCAATTTGAGAATACTGCATTTTGCATTTTTTTTTTTAAAGAAATGCGGATCTCAGTTGAGCACAATTGAAGGACACACAGGATAATAAAGATGGACCAAAAAGCCTCAAACTTTAGTTGTTCTATCAAGTAACTGAGAATGCACAACCTCTTGTTGCAAAAGGATTTTAACCAGCAAGTCAGGAGTAAAACTGATTAAAACATCTGATTTCAAAGACCACAGCAGGCTAAAGAGTTAGCTGACTCTGCATTAGCTGTGATGTATTGAATTTATGCAGACTCACAAGATTTGTTTCCATTATTACGACTTTATTTTTCTAATATGGTGCCGATGGACACGTAATTTTAAAAAAAATGCAGTCTCACTACAGATTTAGTCCCTCTGGAGACATATAACCTCCATTATTTTCACTGCTGTCTCCTTAGCTAATCAAAAGTTTACTGTAGTGTTTAAATAGCAGTTATTACCATAAATTAATTACAAAATGGTTAAACTAACCATACCACACACCCCATTAAACTGATAACCATAGTTCTCCCAAATAGAAAGTTTGAATTTTAGAAAATAACCATACAGGTCTTGATCATTAATAAACATTATGGCTAACAGTTTGATTGAAAAATAAAGATTTCATTCAGCAACAGCAGCAACAAAACTATCAGAACAACACAAAATCACGTGGACATCCTAAGATCTAAACTTAAGACTAGAGGTGAATATTCTTGCTTCACAATCTGACTCTATTCCTTGTAGGTTTATGAATTTTTGTTGCATTTCATAAAGTCTCTCTGTGCTTTAATATGTTTACTTGTAATATGCTTTAAGTGTTTTGCAGGTCAGTGCTTAATATGTATGAATAATAATGTTATTGGGATCTCCCAATGACTTCCTTTTTGAAAGACACCATTTTCTGTCCTTTTAAGAGCAACAACCAGGCAGTGGGGTAGCTGTTTTATGGTTCATATGAATCAGGGATCCATGGACAGAAACAAATCCCCTTCCAGTGGGTTCGGTTCTGACCCTGCAGCTTTGAGTGTTCTCAGGATACCACCACCTCCTAGCTGAGACGCCACCACAGAGCAGCAGAGTATAACCATCCCTCACACCAGAGCTGCTCTGCTACTTAAAAATGACTCCTGCTAACAGACTGAGGTCCCCAGACGTTTAACTCTGATCCCTCACAGAAACGTCTGCTTTCCCTATGTACACACACTGAAACAGGTCTTCAGTGTAAAGTTTTTTTTTACTTTTAAATGACACATCCAATAGAAACACAAATATTTAGTGTAAAGTCTGTAAACAGATGATCTACCTGTGTTTGATAATATGACCTTTAACAGCTAACTGCTATATATTACAGTCATCTGACTTGTAGCCTGCCCTACCATCACAAGCGGGAACTCAATGTTTGCATTGAAAACTAAATATTTACTTGTCCTGTATATGCCGATCTTCCCACGCACATGGGGGACGAGCAAAGTGCTTTTGTGTCAATACCAACTCGTCAAGATATGTCACTGTCATAATCCGTTTAATACATGGGTTCTGCTGTGAATGCCTTTGGTAAGTGTGAAAAAGTCCACATTATGGTACCCAAAAACTACAACTCAAAATCATTCTGTTAGGAACTAATTTTAAGGTTAGCATTCATGATATAAAGAACTTTAATGCAAATTGTCCACACTAGCTTTTAGGTCAAATGCATGGGTTCTTTATCCTTGTCTTTCTAATTGTAGTTGCTTAAAATAAATATTTTTTTTGTAAACATTTTATTATGAAAACATGTTTTTCAGCTTTTCCAGAACTTACAAAAATATTGCTCTGAATGGTACAAATAACACAGGAAGAAATTAGTGTCGTTCAAAACTGGAGCCAGCAAGTTAGAGGTTTACAAAAAATAGACCGCCTCAAAAAATTGGCAGTGATTGTAAATAGCCAATTCCCAACACGCCTGGGTTCATGGGTGATTGTCTTCATGTGAAAATCAATAGTCAGACCTTTGTTTTTGATGAATGAACTGGGGGGGGGGATTTATAAAGTTCTGTCAGTCCTAAAGACTTTGCGCTAGCAGAGGGGGTTAACCTTCATCTGTTGGACCAGGTAAGATGTCATGAGAAAGATGCACATCTGAAGGAATTTTTTGAAGGTTTACAGTAGTATTTTAAAGTTAGATTGTGGACGTAGGACTTGATATGGACTATTTTATTGGATTACTTTAATTGGACCCTTATGGATGTAAAAAGATGTTTATTGCTTGAGAGGCTCTATTCTGTCAGTGATATGGCGCTTCGAAAGGTGAGTTAGACTTTACTTTGAATAGTTGAGTTTGAGTAGTTTTACAAAAGTGCTTACTGTATCTACAGTTATGGCTGTATCCTTAATTGGCATGTATCATGGGAATCACAAGAATCATGGCTTTCTAATGACGCTCTAATGATATGTATGTGTAAATAAGAGTGTTGTAAAACAGATGCAGATTTGATGTGGAATTTTGTAATGTCCCATCCAGGAGGCTCATTCATAGACATAAAAAAATATACTGCTCGGACTATCGCCAATAATCAATAAATTCATCCCATCACCCAACTTTAGCATGAACACACCTTTTTCGTGAAATCTGACACTTTGACTGATCCGTGACTACACCATTGCTACATGATCATTTGTGCAAGCAAACCCAGATCTTGATCAGAGAGATTCTTTGCTTTAAAAATTTGGAGAGAAAAGCAAATCCGATACTTTAAGTGTGACTAAACTGTCCATAAAATCAGGATAGTTTCTGAAAGAATCTAAACATAATTAAAACTCATTGGGAGCTCACTGTGACAGAAGCTTGTCTGACATTGGCAGGAATGTTGCTATCTATTTACAGTTTTCAGTGTTGATTCCAGCAGAGAATAATTTTGTCACAACTTTGTTTACAACTCATCCTAAAACAGCGCTCCAAAGCTCACCTCCACGCTCTCATTGACCTCTATCCCCCCGTCGTTGTCGTCATCCAGCTGTTTGTGGATGTGCCTCAGCGCCTCCAGACTGAAGCGGTCAGCATCGTTAATGCATGGTGGCATCACTATTAGACAGGGGTCTACAGAGAACAGAAATGTAGATCAGATCACAGTTCAGACATAACGTGTCAGAAAACATCAACATTAGTCGTGTTTACAAGTCTCAGTGGTAGAACAACCACAACTTTTCCTGTTACTGCAGTGTGACTCACAGGTACTTAATGAAGAGAAAATTAAAACTAAATTCCAGATACAAATAAAACAAGACACAAAAGCGCACCTGCCATTGTGAAGTTATTACAGCAATTTTATATTTGTTATTACAAGGGGTTTGGAAAATGAAACCAATCTGAGCAGGTAGAAGTTCAGCAGCACTTTCAGTTTCTTTACTTGATCAAAACTTTTATTCAGTAATAAAATCAGGTTGAATTTTACTAAAGATGATTTTCTGTTCTGTTTACAAACATTTTAAAGCAATCGATTTGTCACCCTAGCTTAAATTGGCTCCACCTGCCGTTTCCCCTTCAACTAATAATGTCTTATTTATTTGTGACTCATCCACAATCTGAACCTGAAACCAATCAACCCTTACACACGGGAGTCGTACTCGCGAGTGCTTCTTTCTGACAATCTGCCTTTTCCAACGAGATAAAAATGACCTTGAATGGAAGGCAATCATATTTACAAAAGAAAATTCAACAGCTGAAGGGACGCAAAACAAATGTCATAATCTTTTTAATAATTATTTTATCATTTGGCTTCAAATACAGTAAATGACACCAAAGATGTATTTGATATGGATCCTGTTAGAATCTGAGGTTATTCCTAATATTTTTGAAGATAGGTCTTTGCTAAAGTTGCTCAGAAGCAAACTGCTCCTGCTGGAGGTTGGTGTCATTTCTGCAGCATCTCCTGACACTCTGTCCTCCCCCACGTGAGAAACAAGCCCATTGCTCTCAGCCTTTCAAGCGATGGACAGTTTGGACTGGCCAACAGCCAGACTGTCTCAATACGTACACACACACACACACGCACGCACACCTGCTACAACCATAAAGATGTCCGTCTTCAAGGACAGAACAGTTTTTCTAACTTATGATGTGAACTGTAACTCCATGTCATACCAAGGCCTCTCCATCCAAGGGAGTCAAATAATGATGCTCCCTGTTGGCAGCTGCATCTAACACACACTACAGCATTATCCCTGCTGTTAGCTACACGTTGGACCCCATGGAAAAACAAGAGAGAAGCCATCAGAATCACAACAAAACACAAATAAAATCTTCTTCTACTGCACTTCTGGAACAATCAAAAAGAAAATATTGACAGATTTTATACTCTACGTCTACTCAACTGCAAATTCTGTGTGATGGAAATTTTGTCTGACTGACAGATCCTACAGACTGACATCCTGACAGCATCAGGTATGACAACAACACTCCCATTCAAAAGGTGGCGCCACACAGAGTGTGAAAACCACAAGACAAGAGCAAAACTAGACATTAATTTTATTAATAAATAAATCTTTCTGTCACAAACAAGGCCCTTAGCCTAACAACAGAGTTCCACTGAATGCGTAAGTGACGCATAGCGTAATAGACACATTTTATCTGCAAGCTCCTTCCCACTGGGAGCGTTTCAGATGTGAAATGGCAGCAATAGCTTTCCATGCTGGTGGTTCCACGAGGTCACAAAATCACTGGAGAATCGCAAAACCAATGCGTGATTTCAGCAGCAAGGAGAAAGATGGCAGCATGTGTCCAAAAGGTGTTTTATTTTCTGTTCTGTTTACCATGGCTATGGAGGTTTTACAGGTAATGATGTACTTTTCTTCCTAGTTAAGCCACTGGAAATCTGCACATGAATTATATTTTGAAAGTTTCTAAGTGTTTTATATATATATATATCTTTTTTGTTTGACTTCCTGTCTGGCTTGATGCATTCTGGAAGTGTAGTGTGTAAAAAAACTGATTCTAAGCATAAGTAACACGTACTCAAGCCTCTGGGATGCGTCCAAAATGTAATGCTTCACAGCCAATGGAAACGCACCCATCCACTAGAACTGTGGCAAACTGCTGCGTACTACGTTTCGTGGACGTTTTGCATCCAGCGGAAAGGCCTCGTAACCCTGGCCTAAAGCACTTAGCTATTGTGCAATGAGGAAGGTATCTAAATTAGGTGACCGCTATTAGCAGGAAAAGTGGGTTAAGTGTCTTGCCGAAGGACATGACTGCAACAGATCGGGTTCGAACCTGCAACCCTCCGATTACAGAGCGTGCATTTAACTCCTCTGCTACCATCGTCCCTGTAGAACTTAACACTTAAAAATATAGCTGATCGTGTCTTTTTATTTAGTAAAACGCATAAATCTAATCCATTTATGATGAATGTATGGTGGAGCTTACAGATCACCATGGGACATTTTCTATGGGTCCAGCTCACTGAACATGTTAGTTTTTGAAACATCACCAACCAAGTAGCAAACGAATTTGATTGGATGTCTGCCTGAGCTAAGTTTGGACCAGAGGACACTCTGAGGAGGGATAAATGTGTCAAATGAAGGAACCAGCACTGGCGACGAGCAGCTGCTGCTCTTATCCAGAGTTTCGATAACACTCTGATCACTTGTTCATGTGTAAATAGATCCAGCAGGCTGAGTGAAGTAGACCACAGTTGCACTTCCTGACGCGATACCGTCACAGCACATACCAGGATATCTGCTGGTAACTCGTGCTTGGACAGTCTTACCGTCATTTAAAAAATAAAAAAAATTCAAGTTCACTTCCTGATATGGAGGGCACCAATCAGTGTCAGTGAAATGTTATACCTTGCAGATAAGCCTGTTGGTGTCCGGGCAAAAAGCACCTGATGCTTTAGAACAACTTGCATAATGTATTTGCCTATCCCGTCTGGGAAGTTTACATAGTCTGCTGTTTGCATAGCAGCGCGCATATCTATTAGGCTGCTTGGTTGTTTAAAGGGACACAAAACTACTTTTGTTTTTACAAGCAGGCCGAGGCTTTCGCACACAGTCACAGATTACCTTTAACTGTGTTTTGCAGGAAAGTCAGATCTGACAGCAGCATGGTTTCTAAGATGTTGATCCCCTTTGCTGTCACTTCTTTTCCATATGACACAATCGTAGTGGCCTAATTCTGTTCTGCAAAGAACCCTTCAAGTCTATGTTGGAACAAAAACCCCAGCTGTCAGTCATAGACAGATTCAGGCTGCTATGAGATCCAGAAATATGTCAAAACAGGCCTTTCCTTCCCAGGGGGGCCTGTTTTTTCTACAGTGGTTGAGTACATTGTTAGCATTACAAAGAGGAAGCATGTAACAGGAAGTGAACTCCTGTGACCTCCAAGCATTCCAGGGGGATGCTTGCGTGAATCAAAACAGTCTGGGGAATGAGAGAGAGCCCGAAAGATGACAAATTTGGAAAGCACTTGGTTATTTTTAGCCCATCTGGTTCCCAGTAGACCATATTTAAAAGCTCAACAATGGCAGAGGTCTTCCTCATTCTAACATACGAATGCAGACACACATAAACACACAAGCAGGAAGGAGGTAGTAAAGTAATTCACGTCAGAGTAACTCAAAGATGCGTGCGAGCTGTCACAGAGGGCAGCAGGTTGGCTTCAAAAAGAATCTGATAACAAAAGTATTTAGCTGTCACTTACCTCTTTAAAGTCAATTCTTTCTTTGAAAACAAGGTTTTTTCTGTACTGTGTGTATGTCATTAAGATTCTTCTGTCTTTCTTTTTATAAGAAGCTGTAAAGTAGATGACAGGAGGGGAAAACATACGATTGTGTGTGGTGTCTTTTTGTTTTCTTTGACTTCTTGGGAACTTCCTCAAAGCTGATCACTAGGAAATATCCATCTTTCACGTTCCGTAAGTCTCTGTCCACGCACACTCAAGGCACTTTATTAAATTATGTTTGTTTCCTTCCTCATGTTTGCACCCCTCATTCAAGTGCAAACAAACATTACCAGTTGGAAAAAGACTGAATAAAAACAATAAATATAGTAACTAAAATTTGATTATACTCCTTTCACGCGCTACTTCACATCAACGTTTTGTCTCTTGTCCACACACCAGAAAACACAAAAGCAATGATATTTGTCTTTTTGTTTGTTTTTACATCTGACTGTTTTCTTCTTATCTGTTTGTCGTACAACTTTAGTCGTGTAATTATTGATAGGAAAAGCTCAACTTGGTCAAAAAAAAAAAAAATATGATTGTTGAAAATTCAAGAGCTATGTGCAATTCACACTCCGACTACTAGGTGGCAGCAGTTTTTACTGCCTTCATTGTGACAGAACCAGATCTCGTTATAACACTGGATGAGCCTTGGAAGTGTCTGGCCTGAGTTTTCCCAATTATATTTAGTCCTAAATATGTGCTAATATCGTCTGGCTTTTAGTATCACAATATATAGTACCGTCTCCACAGTATTACGATATAAATCATAACGCCAGATTCTTATCAATAAACACCCTTAGTAACTGGAAATAAATCAACACTTACTGGTCTTTCTGGCATTTTAGTGTTTGAGGGTTTTGAAAGAATTTCTTTTGTATTGTAATCTTGAAGAATTTTTTTTTTTTAATAAAAGAAAAATATCAAGTAAATAGATTCCTGGTGTGGTGTGTCTAAGGCCTTAATTTTACAATAGTTTGATGTCCAAAAGATTATCAGTCACAATATTGAATTGCTGACCAGTTTTCCTCCTATAGGTAACAAATGCACTGAAAGGCATTTTACAAACTGTCTCCAGAGAAATGTGCAAACAAATAGCATCAATGGTTTTAATTATTTAGGTAACGGTTTGGTTAGATTTTTACAAAAGAAGCACCAAACTGAGCTCAGAGCATCACATCCTATCAACGCCTCACTTAAACTCTGTCTCTCTCCAAACCCGGTCCTGGACAGCGATCCAGATTGAGTGTAAGTGTATCCGGGAGGAGGCTGGGTGTGTGCAGAGGGAACGTAGGATTAAGACAGCAGGATATGATGGGTTTGACGTGTGACTGTGGGGCGCTAAGGAGGGGCTGGAGTGGCTTCATCTTACCACAAGACTGCTTGAGATTTCTCAGAGTTCTCAGCCATGTCCACATTTACGCCTTTCTCCTCTTTTTAGACTGCAGCTAAAGCAGATTTACGAATCTGCCTTAGAGGAAGTAAAAGAAAGGATCAAATGAAAAGGAACTGTTAAACAAACTTGTTTTATCTTTACATTTACAGTAAATTTACTTTTATATTTGGAATTAGGAAAAACATCTTAGCATTGGATCATTTTTTATTTGGTACTGTATATATTCCCTATGGATTTCTGATACAGTTGACTCCATTTACTTCCAAACTGGAAGTGAAGGGTGTTTCTAATTTTTTATATTTCCAATAAAAAACATTGACGTGTGACCATCAGAGCCGTCCAATGCTCAGTGTTAAAACAGCAACTGTTTGTCAGAAGATCACATTCCTGGGTCTAAGAGACACAAGTTTGTGATTACCCTGGGGACCCAAGTGGTGACTGCCATGGTAACCTCAATTATGGCACTTACACACTAGCACCCGGTCGGCTCCGATCGGTCGGCCTCAGTCGGCCCCGGCCCCGCCAGGTTGTTTACACACGTCTGGAAGGACACCCTTTGGAATGCGGACGTGATAGGCGGTCTCAGAAATGCGCGCGAAAATTTGGCGCGAATATATCAGTGATGTGGGCGGGTCAAAGGAGTGCGGAGAATTCTGCCCGGTGTCTGCGCTCATCACAGCAGACGGGAACAGAGAAACGGCTGGGTGGGTCACCGCGAAGTCCGCGGTCTCTTCCTTATTAAACAAAAAGCTGCGTGGCGTCAGTGTGTGTGTGTGTGTGTGTGTGTGTGTGTGTGTGTGCGCGCGCGCGCGCTGCGCTCATCACAGCAGACAGGAACAGAGAAACGGCTGGGTGGGTCAAAGGAGCGCTGATAATTCTGCGGTCTCTTCCTTATTAAACAAAAAGCTGCGTGGCGTCAGTGTGTGTGTGTGTGTGTGTGGTGGCGTGAGTGTGTGTGGGTGTGTGTGTGTGTGTGTGTGTGTGTGCGCGCGCGCGCGCTGCGCTCATCACAGCAGACGGGAACAGAGAAACGGCTGGGTGGGTCACCGCGAAGTCCGCGGTCTCTTCCTTATTAAACAAAAAGCTGCGTGGCGTCAGTGTGTGTGTGTGTGTGTGTGTGTGTGTGTGTGCGCGCGCGCGCGCTGCGCTCATCACAGCTGACGGAAACGGATAAAACAGCTTCAGTCAGAGGCTTGTTAACTCCTCCGCATTCAGAGTGATAATGAAGCGCGCATGCGGGAAGCCCCAGCTGGCGGATTCTATCCGCTAATCGGAGGTTCCCCCTAAAGGTAGGCGTGAATTTGAGTCGACCAATGAGTCGGCAGTGGGTGTGTTGGCCCGGTTTCGACAAAAAGCAGACCACCTTCAGATGAGGGCCGAAAACACGTACGGTTCAGCCCCAAAAATCCCCGGGCCACCCGGATGTGAAAGGAACATACCCAATCCCGCCCGGTCCGAGCCGGTGCTAGTGTGTAAGTGCCATTAGTCACTGGCAGCAGCTGTAACGTATCTTTTGATCTTGTGTTTTCACACTTTATACCAATACATTGCCGAAAACTGGATTAAGGTGAACTTTAACCACATACAGATATTCAAAAGTGAACGAATTTTTTTTTAAACTAATACACTAGTTTTGTTAAAATTTTAATGAATGGTATTTTTATATATATATATAACTTAACTGGGGTTTTTTTTAGAACTGAGTGAATTTAGAAGGCCAAAAAGAACCTGAAACATTAAATCACCAAGTAAGGTGAAGGTTACAAAATTAATTCAAGTACCACATTGAAAACATGAATTCAGTTTCAAACAATGAAGAATCAAAATTAAATAATTATAACACTAAAATAAATAATTCAAAATAATCAAAAATACACTATTCAGCTTGGCAAATTTGGACTCCAGGGATCTAAATCCTGCTTCTTAGAAAATAGTAGGGGTGTGTATTGTGAAGAATCTGGCGATACAATATATATCACAAGGGGGACGATACAATTTATATTGGAATACTAAAATCCAGATGATGTTTGCATTTTTAAGACAAGATTTTATTGAAAAGGCCAGATGATTCAAAGACATATCCAGTGTTATCACGAGATCTCGTTGTTCCGTCACAATGAAGGCGGTAAAAACTGCTGCCACCTAGTCAGTTTAAATTGAACCACACAAAAGAAACAAAGTAAAAGTTTACATGTAAATTCTCAATAAAAATCGATACACTGCTTTTAAATATTGATTCAGTATCGTAACACAAAATATCGCAATATTCCAGCGTATTGATATTTTCTTACATCCTTAGAAAATACTGAGCCTACTGTCAGAGATTTGGTACATTTCAGAACTTCTCATGGTTCATGTTAAAGTCGGGTTGGGCAATGAGGTGCAGAGCCGATATAAAAGATGTCGCACAGATGGGTCGTCAATGAGAAGCTCTGATCTTTGACACGTCCAGACAAGTCCAAACTCTCATGGACTCTCAGCTCACTCACAGACACTTCAGCCTTCCAGGCACTCATGAACTTGTTCATGTACATGACCCAGACGCTCCGCTGTAACAGCACCAGCGACAAGGCGACCTCAGGTGTCAGCTGTTGTATCTGCGCTACACCCTTTTCCACTATTACACCAATGTCAGCTATGTCATTAAAGCTACTGGCACTGAGCCAGACTCACATATTTATGACAAAACGTGTTTCCTAAACGGACGACAGACATCCTTCATACCCAAACCTCTAAGAAATACAAGAAACAAAAAATGCACTGGGTCAGATGGCCCACATTGTGTGAATCTGGGTGAAGGAATGTGATGTCAGCGTGCAGCAGACTCGTCTAGCATGAGCCGTGTTCATGTGGCAGTGTCATAAGTCAAGCTGACGGGTCAGTAATAAAGGTGGGTAAATAAAGCTGCAGCAGAGTCTACCATTTCAGCTCATCAGCAGCCGTTACTTAGACACAAATATCATTAACCACCAGCTAGTCCTGAGAAAGAGGTAAAGAAAGAAGATACAGAAAGTATTTGTTACTCTCAGTTTTCACAAGATGTTAAAACGGACAAGTCACAAGAGTGCATATGAAAATGGACTTCTATCGAGCTGTTTTCTTATCAAACTGAGTTAGATTTATAAAACAAGAGAGAGAGCTGCAGACTGGTGCGTTCAGGCACGGAGGAGGAAGAATGTGTTGAAAACAAATCAGCACGGGGCAAAAACAACAGCACAGAGCTACTAAACAAACACATAATCACTTCCTACTTCAGATGACTCGTCAACCACTGCTGATCTCTTAGAAGCCACCTACATCAAAACAAAGTCCTGTTTTCGAGCATGAACAAACCACAGAACTAATCTATATGTTCAACGTGTCTGAACTAAACCTGATCCACCCTGAGAGGGAGGCAATTAGCTGAACGCAAAAGGCAATGAAAACAATAGATCATGCCCATATTATAGGTGGAGGTGGATCAACACAGGCAGATGTGGTTACTGAGAAAATTAAAGGCCTAGCATGAAGGAATGCAAACCGCCCTTTCACGCTAAAATTTTAACATTCAACATCAACATGTGTGGAAAAATTACAAAGTTATGGTTTGATCTCATGCAACATTGCAATTTCTTGCTCAATTTGTTAGCACTCTGAATATGTATCAGGAATGACTCTGGGCTAACATTCACAAGGAAAAGTCAGGTGTGTTTGAATCCAGGGGCTGCATCTTTCCAAGTACGGCTGGACAATAATTTAATAAGACTATATATTGATCGATAGACGTATGGTGCAATAGAATAAAATAGATCAATAAAAACGTCAATAGAAAGTTTCCTTTCTTTTTCCATTTTAGCTTCATACTACTGTAGAGTCATTACTTATACCAAACCAATCAAAAACACAGACCCAGGCACGCTCCATTACCAAGCCCTCCCCTCTCAAATCTAAACAGATAGCAATGTGTCTTAAACAAGATGTTGCAGCAAGGAGAGGTGGAGGAAATCGTCCGAAATAGGTTACAGTAGTTCACCAGTGTGGCAATATTTTCGTTTTTACAAGTCTGACAAAAAACAAACAATGGTGGTTTGCAAAATTAGCAGAGAATCGATAAAAACAAAGTCTGGTAACACAACCAACTTGTTTTATCATAAAGTAAATTACATAAAATGGCCAGGAGGACTGCACTTGAAATATATTTTCTACATTTTTTATATAATTTTCAATAATTATTGATATCAATCAATATGATTTTTTTTTATCAATAAGCGTTTTTTTTTTCTATATTGTCCAGCCCTACTTTCAAGTACACATTTTAAGGCTGAATATGTAACAAGTGACAAGGCTGGCTGAACTCGAAGGACACTCAAAATGTGTCCTCGTTTCTCCCAAATTTCGATGACAGGTCTGGTGTATCCTCATTGGCAAAGGCTAAGCCAGGATTCATGCCGAACAGTAGATGTTTGTTTATAATGGCGGACAAAGCGGGAGAGGATTACAGTTTTAGATTTTAGTATATTATTATCTGGCTGTTAAAAAAATAAAAAGCTTAAAGTTATTGGCCAGACTCTGCATGAAAATTGTAGAAATTCAGTTCAACTACACTTTGTCATCTATAAAAAAAATAAAATGGGTTAAATTTTTCATTTTGTTAAGCAATTTTTTCATAAATCATTATAGAAAATGAAAATTCTCTCTTCTAAAGACTGAAAAACGTTGGTTCCGCATACGTCACTCAAATACATCTTAGGAGACATAGCTACTGATGCTTACTAGGTGATTAGCTGTATTTTGTTCAGCTTTGTGCTCTCAATGATTACAGATAATTGTGTTTACAACTGCAGCAAAAAATCTGAGCCATATGTCGAAGTCTTACATGCATTTCTAACTAACGTAGTAAAATTAAAGTCATAAAACTGTTTGTGAGGAAAATCGTAGCGAGCTGGAAGCAAAACGCTAGCTTCAGTCAGATCTGCAGTGACCATTAGAGCACAGCTGATGCACAGACTACAGGGGCTGGTCAGGGCTATTCGCTCAGAGGTTTGATCTAAAAATTTATCTACGTATTCCAACTATAAATCCATCTGGAACCGCTACCGGTCCTTATGGACTCCTGCCAAGTCCCGTTAGCATTATGGCAGCCGCACGGCTAACCGTATTAGCTTTGGTAAGGAAAAAATAAGTCATTTGGGAAAGCTACGACATACACAGAGGTTGGATCTAAAAGATGATCCACATATTTCAACAACAGATCCTCCTGAGATCGGTAGAACCTCCATGCCCTTCTGGAATACTGCCAAAAACAACGAGACAAGCTAATGAGTGGCTGCAGCATCACCCCAGTCAGGAAAAGTTATTCTGGTAGGATATTGATACATTTTTTCCATAGTTATATCAATATATACACACAGTGGTAAAACTGGCAGCACTTGTATTTTTCAGTAAATTATTGAATTATATTGGGACAGAATGATGAAGCTAAGACCTCATCAGCTGGGTGGGAGTGCTACGGGCACAGAAAATAAATATTAAATTATTATCTGTACTTTATACTTTGTGTCAAAGTTTAAGCATTTTTTTTACTTACATTACTTTTACTTTTATACTTTAAGTAGTTTTGAAACCAGTACTTTTTTACTTTTACTTGAGTAAAATGCTTGAATTAATACTTCAACTTTTACAGAAGTCTTTTCAAACCCTAGTATTTATACTTCTATCTGAGTAATGAATGCTCTAGATTCTAGCACACCCGTAGCTCAGGATCAAGTTTTAGTTGTTTTTTTTGTGTTTGCTAATGCTGATTAGCTGTGGTAGTTATCTTGAATCAAGTGAGCACCAAAAGTTATTCAGTCTGCATTTATTTTGAGAAGTTAATTTATTATTTCTAATGAATACGTTTTACTAGATGTTTATTTATTTTAATGTAGAAATAAAATACTCAGGCAGGTCAAATACTTTTATGTTCCTTTAGTAAACAAAAAGCATTTTGACTTGTCCAGTCCTGTTCTTTTCCACTGACGCTGAGACATTTCTTAAACATTTAACCTGCCTTAATGGACATCAGTAATCCGCTGCTTGGGCAACAGCTTCAAACAAGAGGAGAGGGCACAACTAGAGCAAAACTGAAAACTTCCAGAAAAGGAGATTCTCCCTGAGCCTTCCCTGGAATGTCAGAATAACAAACCAAACTTGAGATGTGTGACGTCACCGTTAAACCTGAGGTACAAAGAAAGGATGGAGACAGACAATCCTTTAATTAGCTGGTTCCAACATGCTCCTCTTGGTGTAATATTAATTGGGCTGATTGTCTGTGGAAACACGGAGCAGATGGTTGAGTAGTGCTAGACAAAAAATAGCATAATAAATATTCAGTTCCTATATGAGGTAGCTGCCCCACAATGACTCAGTGTCCTGTATGGCAAAAAATAACTTATGCAAAGTGGAAGCCTCCACGCACTCGACACAACATGCATCCTGGATAACCCTAGCTGGGATTAGGTGTTCCTCATCTGCTATATGGCCTCAGGAATGGAAAATAGAAATTAAGCACTTTCCCACTCGTTTCCCATTAAGAACTGAGTTTTTACGGTAATAAGAGATAAATAAATGGTTTACTATCAATAAACTGAAACTAGATATTTTTTATAAATGAAAGTAAATAGTGTTTTAAACAGTAAAGAAGGCTGTGCTGACAGGACTGTATATAAAGATGAACCTTACTGCAAGAATTATGGTTTTATTATTGTTTACTGCAGAAAGTCTAATAGTGTACGTGTTCATTCATCTATTTATTAAACAAATAAGTAAGTTGGAGTCAATTCTATAGTCAAGTCTGTCAACACAATATCTCTGTTGATCAGTTTAAGTTTAAGGGCCTCATGAAATTTACTCTTGTCTGAGTTTTGTTTTCCTACCAAATTCTCTTAACCTGTTTTAATCTCCCAAATGAATATCTCTAGATATATAAAAACATTGAATTCTAAAAAAATAACAAACTGTAAAACCTTTATTTATTTTATTGTTTTATGATGCATTTTTTGATTATGTTCATGTTTTATTTGATCCTGTGTACAGCACTTTGGTGGGACCTAATGTCTTGTGTAAAGTGCTCTATAAATAATGTGGTATGGTATGGTATGGTATGGTATGGTATGGTATGGTATGGTATGGTATGGTAAAGTAACCACGGGATGTTCATCCACAACTGTCTAACCTTTGGGGCCAACCTGATTTCAAAATGGCTGCCATAGCCAATAAAACTTCTCGACTCGACCTTTATTTATATAGCACCTTACAGACACTTACATGCCACCAAAGTGCTTCACAGACAAATAAAACATAACACATAAAATCCACTAAAAAAATAAAACACAACCAAATAAAAACATTAAAATGAGGCTAAAAAAGCAACACAATCAATCACTCACACAGATTTAAAAGCCAGTTCATAAAAATGGGTCTTAAGCTTTGATTTAAAAACTGGTACAGAAGAGGACTGCCAAATGTGTAGTGGAAGCTCATTCCATAATTTTGAAGCTGCAACTGAAAAGGCTCTGTCACCCCGCATCTTCAAACGTGACCGGGGGACCACGAGCAAAGACAAGTCCTCTGAACGAAGTGCCCGAGAGGGAACATACGAATGCAGTGTGTCTGCCAGATATGCTGGAGCCAAACCATTTAAAGTTTTAAAAACCAGTAAAAGAACCTTAAACCGAATCCTAAAAGAAACAGGTAGCCAATGTAGAGCTGCCAGTATGGGCGTAGCATGGTCAAACTTACGTTTGCCCTCCAAAAATCTTTCAGCAGCATTTTGGACAAGTTGCAAACGGGCTAAGACACCATTGCTCACTCCAAACAGGATGGAGTTGCAATAGTCTAGGCGTGAAGTTATGAACGCATGCACAACAGTTTCAAGATCACGTCTGGACAAAAAAGGTTTGACCTTGGCTAAGCGTCTTAAGTGGTAAAAGGAGGAGGCTACCACCCCTTTTATGTGACCCCTAAAGCAGAAGTCTTTGTCTAACTTCACTCCCAAATTAACAACAAAGTCGTTCAAGTGGGGGGTCAATTCACCACAGTCCACCCTGGAGTTATCAGTGTGGCGGCTGGGACCGAAGAGCACTGCTTCTGTCTTCCCCTCAGTAGCTACGTTTACATGGACACAAGTAATCGGATTGAACGCCCTATCGGATCAAAAATGCGTCATGTAAACATGTCAATCGGAATATTCTGATCCGATTCGGCCTGATCCGAATGAAATTTCATTCCGATTGAGAGAGGTGGTTTTGTCCGATCGTCAATCCGATTGGCGTCCATGTACACAGCCATTCGGATCGTTGGGGTAAAATAATGCCCACTGCGCATGTGTGCAACTTCAGCGTGCCCTCTTTTCGCCTCTGCGCATGCTCAGGACAGATCGAAAACATGGCGGGCGGTGAACAGAAGTGGTCTGTTGCCGACGCTATTTTTTACTGGAAATACTACGGGAGCTCAATATTGCTGAACGTCTCGATGGCCGAACGGTTAAAAATGCTGAGTTATACACTCAAGTGCAACTAAAGTGCATCTAAAGATGCAGGAAGCGGGAATTTACCGAAGCTAGAGAATAAGCAAATAAAATGCAAGGGGAAAGACGTGCGGACAAGATGGCGTTTGTTTACAATTTCTCTTCCGGGAAAGACAAGTCTGCGCATGCGCAAGCTATGGTGCGGGCATCGCGGCGTGATCGGATCATTCCAGTTAGTGTCCATGTAAACAGAGGTTTGGGAATTCTGATCAACCAAGATTTTAATCGGATTGGGGAAATTTGGCGCATGTAAACGTAGCTATTGAGGCCCAGGAAATTTTCTGCCATCCATGCTTTAACCTCACACAAACAATCTAAAACCTTCGAGATTGTTCGACCACCAGCCTCATCCAAAGGCAGGTACAGTTGGCAGTCATCAGCATACAGGTGAAAATCAATACCGTGTTTCCATAGGATATCACCCAAAGGCAGAATATACACACAGAACAGCAGGGGTCCCAGTATTGAACCCTGCGGAACACCCCTCTCAAATCTCAAATCTTTTAACTGCAGCAAAGGTTTACGTGTTGGGACTAAGGGTGAATGATCTATCGTTTTCTTATCGAAATTGAGATTTCAGACAATGATCATGTGATCATCAAAGCTGTTCTTTTTTGAAGCGCTGATGGCTGACCCAGGATCTGTTATGTAAACTAATTTACACATCCAGGGGTTTCCTCAGGTTTTAAAAGTGTTATGGTAGTAGCAGTGAGCATCGGCGGCTAGGTTGCGGGAGCACCATGCTTAAGCTGACAGAACAGCACATTGACGCATTTTGTTATTTTTCAGGTTTGTTTTTTCTTTCTTCTTTTTGTAAAGGAAATTACTGTTATGATGCTAAGCAGACTTGAAAGTTGAATTTTTCTGATGACACAAACTGTATATGGAAAATGTGTCTGCGTTCTCTGACAGCAGTGTTTTTGTAAGAAAAAGACATTCAGGCAGCCCAGAAAAAATGTCCAACTCTTACCTTTAGATTTCATACTTGCATTAGTGTAAGTTTTTAATGTTTTAATGGTATGACGTCATTTTCTGTGATGTTTGTAAATGTTACTGTAGCCTGTGAATATTGTGGTGAAGCTTGATTTGAAGAAAATCGTGAAATCAAATTTAAATCGCAATTTTTACCAGAAAAAATGCACTCCAATCTATTGTTAAAATTGTCTTGCTCTAGTTGGCACTGAGATAAAGTACCAAAAGTACTAATTAGTACTTATATAAGCATGTCAGTCTTGATTTTTGAAAGCGTTCTTATCATGTCTAACGTGTATGGATTTGGTAGACACTTTTATCCAAAGTGACTTAATTATGTAGTTACCAAACTATTGGTAAGTATATATAAATTGTTTGATTTTTCATCTCTTTTCTGCTTTGAGACTGCTTCTCTTCAAAGGGTTTATTATGTCTTTACAGTAAAAGCTTGATTTAATTAAGATTGCAAGACGGAGACTAAATGTAGTCACGATTGTCACGTATAAAAGCAATAACATGTCCAACCCCATCAGAAGTAGGATGGAGTTTGTTTTCCCACATTTCCTTCTGGGATGTTTTTGGATGTTTTGAGACATCAAATCAAAGATCACTGAAATGATGTACTGTTGTTCCATCACTGTTCAAAGGATTGATAGCCATCCCTGGAGGTTGGAGATGGTCCGCTCTAATGCCATAAACAAGGCGGGTTGTTTGTAACAACAGTTCAAAAAACATTCAGTCCAGTCTCTGCTCTGGCACATAAATCACAAATTTCAAGGATAAAAGTAAAGCCCTGAAAATAAACTGGTTTGGTATCAATCTAATGCAGTTCATGTAAGGTTTGTGGCGCAACTATTATTTTCTTTATTAGACTATGTTTGAGAGTAGTATTACAAGTACCTGATGAACAAAGAGAATTAATATGAGATGTGAAAACACTTGAAGCAACACAATCCTGCCTGCTGCTCTTTCTCAGTCTCTGGTTTCTCATTGCTAACAGATACAGCATGTTGGATCTTACTTTTGTCCAGGATCAAGTGTCAAAAATCCACAGCTCAGCCATTGAAAAGAAAAGTTTTAAAAGGCTTTTGTGTTCAGGAAGAGAACACGATGTTCAAACTTCCACTGCTTCTTTGAATTTTACAAGGCTTGTGTAATGGGTGTCTCTGCTTGAGGATCTGTAACTCCTGACAGAAAGTAGATTAGGTTCTCCTCCAACATCCTGTGCATGTCCTTCGCCTTCCTGTTTGACAGGATTCTCCCTGTTTATTCTTCATAGTGCCTCTAAATATGGAAACGAGTGAAACGATGAAAACTTAGCATGAATGACAAACTACAGATGGCTAACAATTTAGATCTTTCCCGTGTGATTTAATAACTGTTCTGAAAAATGCATGTCTTGCTAAAAATATGATCCCTGTGCTGTGCAAAGGTCTTGAGCAGCCACCTATTATATATTTTAATCTCAAATAGTCAAAAGTCTCTTGTACACTTTTAAAATGGTCTTTATCAATTTTTTCATTTTTGTATTTTACTTTCTGAAGGTTTTTCTAACTTTTCCGTTGGACTTTAGCTACATTTTCTACACCTGATCATTTCCAGAGAAGTATTTTTGGTTAGTTTGTTAGTTAAGCCACTTAACTTTGACATACAGTCATTAAAAAGTCTGACCTACAAAAAAGGTCTACCTCCTTGGATACAGAATATAAGGAAACATTAGGTAGATGAGGATCTTTTAGTGTTTAATTTCTTAAGTCTTGTCAAAGATGCATAATTTACCAGAGAATAAAGGAGAAACAAACAATCTTCAGTTTATTTGCTAAATTATTATTTGACACTTTGATGAGCATAAATAATATTCATACTAGGCTTCTGAGAGGCAATTTGTTGGAATGGACATAACCCACTAACTATTATTCTAAACCATATATCCTCAGTAGGATCATGCGGAGTTGGTGTCTATCTCCAGTAGTTATCAGGCAAGAGGTGGAGGACACCTAGGATTGGTCCATCACAGGGCAACACAGAGACAACCAGTCATACAATCCTGTTAACCTGGGTGTACCACTGGATGCGTAAGTGGCGCATAATGTAACAGACGCGTTTTCCACGTGAGCTCACATGGTGCATCCCTTCACACATGGAGCATTTCAGACGAGCACACGAAATTACCAGAGAATTGCAAGTGGATGACAGTTCACTCGATTTCAAGCAAGAAAGACGGCAGGATGTATCCAAAACAGTCTTCAACTTCACAAATCTACTCAAGGAGCAATGTCCAACAGAGAGCGAGTTTTCATCGAGCTGGAACTACTTGATCTCGAGGAACAAAAACTTTTGTTACAAAAAATTCAATGGGAGTGAAGAAGCCGGTGCTGTTGACAAATTTAAAGAAGGTGGCATTAAGCCGGGAAAGATCTCAAGTTGTTGTTGGGCCGACCAATCAGATATGCTCTTGACAAATAGTTAAAAAATTGGGCTCTGCTTCGTTTGTCCTTGGGTGTCTGTTGGAGAGCCCGAAGAAGTATAAAATAGGCTTTACACAACGCTTGGTAAGTCAGGGTTAGGGACAATTTAGAGTCTTCAATTAACCTGAACATGCATGCTTTTCTCTGTATGAGGAAGATGGAGTACCCTGAGAAAACCCACGCTTGCATGAGGAGAACATGAAAACTCCATGCAGAAAGGTCTCAACCAGGAACCGAACCTGGAACCTTTTTGCTGTGAGAGTGAAACGGACACATAAATTTAAATAATCACAACAAATTAATTTTTCAATTTTTGTGTTTTTTAATTTTTCTTAGTAACCCAATAAGAAGAAATCATGTCTGTTAAAAGGTCAAGAGGTGACTCGAGTCTTACAGGTTCATCCGGTTTCAATCAAATGATAGGAGACAAGTATGCTAGGTTCCTAGCTACTGGACTCTTAAAGGTAACAAGTTTAAATGATTGGCAGAAGCTCAGAAAACAGTGTTATCACAAAGAATAGAAGTGAAAGAAAAAAACTGAGAATTGTGATTTGCAGGTAAACTCATTAGCAATCATGAAACCAGATCCCATCAGTGTCCATGTCTGAACAGGTCAAATATGACGGAGGTAGAGTCTGAGTTTAATACTCTTCTCATAAGCAAAGATGTTGGTCTTGTAAATGACTCCGTAATGACCACAAACGTTGGTGGAGACAGACTCGAGAAGGGTCAGCATACCAAAGAAATCCACACCGCTCGCTGGCCTTCTTGCCCAGGACACCACGTCACGTGCCCTCTGCTGGGAGGGAAAGTCCCTGAAATCTGAGGGGTTGCATCTATGTTCATATATCTAGCTTCAAATTACACTCAAAAATAACTAATTTATATTTATGCACACACTTGTCAACTTTTTCTGCTTTGCTTTTCTGCTAACCCTAACCCTAAATGCAGGAAATGACATGAAAAGCCAAAAACGTCACAGGAACAGATTTAGCCCTCTGTGAAGGGCACAACACTGGCTTCTTCCTGTGTTAAGGTGACGAGTATTATCACAGCAGGTTCCCACTTTCATAACAGGACGCGCCTGTGACCTGGCTGCCTTTTATCATCCAAGCGCTAAGCCCAAGTTGGGATTCACTCCTGTTTCAAAGAGAATTTCTGCAGGCAGGAAAATCAGTGGTGTAGTAATCTATCCAAGCATAATAAAGGCTGTTTGAAATAATAAGTTGATTAGTATTAACAGCTAAAAGAGTTTCCAACTACTTCAAGACAACAGGCAAAAAAAGGAAATGAGATTATTTTAAGGAACTAGCTTCTTTTTTTTACAGACATATACATATGAAGTGTACTTCTCCATCTACGTGGCCATGCTTGTTGCTGTAATGATGGGTTCACTCAGCCAGCAGTCTGAGCACTGCCAGCTGGGGAATCAACACCTTAAAATGAGCTGCAGGGGGACAACAATAGCCCCCCGAGGGATTGGTGAGGGCAGTCTCTACCGCTGTAAGCTGCCACTCACAGCGAGAAACACTGTACAGCTGAGTACAGTGACCTACATCTCCCGCTGAAGCGCTTTGTGAACGCGTGAATCAGCTTACAGGCTGCCAAAGTCGTCTGCTCATGGTTGAATTATCTAGAACACTTGATGTGTGTCTTAGACATCCAAAAATGTGCCAGAAGCATTAGCTTTGGGCTGGTCTTCAATGTAAACAAAGGTGATGTGGTAAAGTGTGAGATTAGTTATTAAAAAGCCAAAGAATTCATCAGGACACTACCAGTTTGATCCCCTGCTAATATAACAGTCGTGGAACTAAAGAATTAAATCTTTGTGGAATCATTTTGGCTATTTTTGTTTGACCTTTCAGCCTTTTGGTCACTACTCCTAAAAATTAGCATAATTCTACATCAAATTTACAATTAAAGTAGCTAGTGTGTGTACTGTACATTTTAATCCTTGTCTTTCTTCATTCATCTATTTAGCTACTAAACACAATAAATGCTCCACACCCTCTACACAACCTAGTTGTTCAGGAACAAAGTGTCTTCAGACTGAAACAAGAGCTGGAGAACATTCATATCTACACCCCTGAGTCCATTTAGGTGCTAACAATGACCAATGACTGGCATTTGAGTGACTGACAATAGAACACATTCAAATGATCTAATGATATAAATGACCCCACATTTCGATCAGGAACAATGAAATAAAAGGACAGTTCAGGTCTTTGTTTGAGCCTGGTTTTAGTAGAAATTCAATCCATCTGTCCTAAAAGCAGCAATCTGGAGTTTTCCCCGTTTTAAGAATTATGTAAGATTTTTATAGAAATCCGTAAACGTGATAGTCTGACCATGTACTAGGGCCAGGCGATAAATACACGTGACAGCCCCAGCTAACAGACAACTTTGTTTTTGCGCACACATGTGGTTATCGTCATTTATCATTATCGAGGTGAACTCCTCAATATACCGTGATGATTTTAGGCCATATCGCCCAGCCCTACCCTGTACCTGTCTTAAAAATTGCAAATACTGTGTGGCTTTTTGTATTACAGTGTATCGTATCATCCCCCCTCTATTGTGTTCTATTGTGTTGATGCCAGACATCAGAGGAGAATAGCCAGACTGGTTGGAGCTGATGGAAAGGCAGCAGTAACTCAAATAGCTCGTTACAACCAAGGTATGCAGAAGAGCATCTCTGAACACACAACACATCGAACCTTGAGGCAGATGGGCTACAGCAGCAGAAGACCACACCAGGTGCCACTCCTGTCAGCTAAGAACAGGAAACTGAGGCTACAATTCACACAGGCTCACCAAAATTGAACAATAGAAGATTGGAAAAATGTTGCCTGGTCTGATGAGTCTCGATTTCTGCTGCGACATTCGGATGGTAGGGTCAGAATTTGGCATCAACAACATGAAAGCATGGATCCATCCTGTCTTGTATCAACGGTTCAGGCTGCTGGTGGTGGTGGTGTACTGGTGTGGGGGACATTTTCTTGGCACACTTTGGGCCCCTTAGTACTAATTGATCATCGTTGCAACGCCACAGCCTACCTGAGTATTGTTGCTGACCATGTCCATCCCTTTATGACCAGTGTACCCATCTTCTGATGGCTACTTCCAGCAGGATAATGCACCATGTCATAAAGCTGGAATCATCTCAGACTGATTTCTTGAACATGACAATGAGTTCACTGTACTCAAATGGCCTCCACAGTCACCAGATCTCAATCCAATAGAGCACCTTTGGGATGTGGTGGAACGGGAGATTCACATCATGGATGTGCAGCCGACAAATCTGCAGCAACTGCGTGATGCTATCATGTCAATATGGACCAAAATCCCTGAGGAATGTTTCCAGTACCTTGTTGAATCTATGCCACGAAGGATTAAGGCAGTTCTGAAGGCAAAAGGGGTCCAACCCGGTACTAGCAAGGTGCACCCAATAAAGTGGCTGGTGAGTGTATATGGTGTCCCCACATACTTGCCAGTACACACCCCTAATTTATAATGTAAGAAACTCTAGAAGAGACTGGTGAGCACCGCCACAAAGACCTGGATTATTGAGTACACGAAAAACAGACCTCAGTTTGTACTTAACGAACAAACTTACCTGTATAATTTAAACATTACAGCAAGGTGATGGTGTTTAAATAGCATTAGCTTGACAATATGATAAAAATAAGTCAAACTGAATCAAAACTGAAGCTATTCAAAGATTTGTCATTACTTTCCCACAGAAACTCACTTCAAAACAGCTAAACTATCTCTTAAATTGATCAAGGTATATTTCAGACTACCTAATAAAATAAAAATCTATTTCCTCTCTCCTCTGAGATCCATTCTGAGCTCTTTACTTGCTCCAGAGAAGATGATATATTTCTTTACCCAACACAAGCAGCTAGTTGCTACTTTTATCTGACTGTAGACAGTAAAATGTCAAGCTTGGTGACAGTGTTTTGCTTTTTCAGTGTTTATTTATTTTGTGGCCCCAAAGGAACTCTTCACAAGATATGGTTTTGCGTGTTGAGCAGTACTTCATAGAATCAGGACATAATGACACGTTCCCACTGATACCATCACCCCAGAGCAAACTCAAACCTCTGAGCCTCTGACTCCAGCTCATCTTTCCTGAAGTGTGTGTGTGTGTGTGTGTGTGTGCGTGCGTGTGCGCGTCAGATTGATAGAGAGTAAGCCAAGCCAGCAGCAACGCAAGCATCACCACATGCAAATTCTTGGGCTCTCTGCAGAACTTAAGCAAGCAGTGGTGAGTTAGGCAAATGCTGATTCTCCTTTCCAAACAAATCTCTTCATTAATGCAACCACTGAGCGCTGAGATAGCAAGAGTTGCCTCTGATTAAGCCCCACACAGAAAGCTAGACTGAGTAACTTGGAGAGAGTTAAAGATCATGAAGGAATGCAGCTTGTTTCTATTGTGTTTGTGTGTTTTGACGTCTTCACGTTTAAAGTTACATAAAGCTTCTGCTTGTAACCAAGACAACTATCAGTCTGCAGACATGTTACATCACAACTGGATGTTGTTGGCAGCCAAAAGGAAGAGCCTTGTTTGTTGAAACGCCTAACACCCCAATTAAACGGGAGACGACCATGTTCACGTTCTCATTCAGCAGACAACACAGTATCATGTTAACAAATTAAAATTATAATTTACTCTACTTGCACAGTGGTGATTTATGGCTGCTAAACACTCCCACAGTCTTTTTGTTTGATGTTGACAGACCATGTAAAACCAGAGATACTTTTAAATATTTATTCATGCATAAAAATACTACACTGCTCACAAAAATTAAAGGAACACTTTAAAGAAACACATTAGATACATCAGATCTCAATATGAAGTTGGATATCTATACAAATAATGACAGGGCAATGTCTTAGGAACAAAAGGATACCAAGTCTTTTAATGGAAATAAAGGTTTTCAGCCTACAGAGGGTAGCCTAGTGAACTAGACCAATTCTTGCTTTGCAGAGTTTGGTCTAGGCACGCTTCATTGGAACCCTCGCAGCCCAAACCACTGCTGTGTCTATCCAATCACAACTCGCTATAGTTTTGGTTGGGCCAATCACAGCGCTCTATATCATGGGCCAATCACAGAGCGGGAGTAGCCGATGACGTCAGCGCTGCGGCCGCGAACCCAAGCAACATGGCGGCAACTCGGAAAACACGTTTGTTTGAAACGGCTTTGTCATCAACATTGGATTATTTAGACTTTAACGTGCGTAAGTCTGTCTGATATACGTAGCGGCTTCTTATTTTTATCAAACTAAGTAGTGCAATGTCCCAGTACACCTGATATTCGCGTGTTTTTCATACAAAAACGACAGAAATCATTGATGTTAGACGCTATTAAAGCCTCCCGCTTTTCCGTCGCCGTGATTACGTCATGTTGTTCGTCACTCTGATTGGTCCTAGCGCTATCCAATTGCGTGCTGACATTTTGAAAGACAACTGTAGATCCCGCCTCACGACTGAGAGCCGTCAATGGTTCGTGGCCAGACTATATATTCACATATATAGTAGGGGTGCTCCAAAAAGGGTACTTCACGATTCGATTCGATTTCGATTATGGGAGCTTCGATTCTTCGATTCTTCGATTATAATGGTTTTTGGTTCGATTCGATTATTGGTGCCACGATTCTTCGATTATTGACATTTTTAATGCTTTTTTTTTCATTCTAAAACTACTCTCAGTAAGTAAATACATTTTTTTTTACAGTTAACTATTTTTCCAAAGACAAAATCTTATTTTATGACTGTATGACTTTGTCAAAGTGCAAATATTTACACAACTTAACTTCGATCAGGGAAAGCTTTAAACATTTAAAACCTGCTAGGGAAACATTTTTTCTCTCCTTCCTTTACTTTATTTAACAACAGAACATTATTAGAAAACAGTTCAATAACATGCAAAACAACATGCTATCACCTCAACTGTCTTACAGCTTTTGAGATATTGAATAACATTTCATTTCTACTGGTAACAATGGAATGGTGGCATGTCTATAATGTACGGGTTGGCAATAATCCAGTTTAAATTACGTTCACAGATAGAAGTGTTTGTAAATTACATACTATAACGGCTTGCCATAGGCCTGGAGCGGTGTGTTGCGCAATCTCGTAGCAACAACAGCAACGTGAGTCCCGGTAGCTGCTGCGGTTCTGCTCCATAGCGCTGCAGACAGCTACGAATAAACAGGATGGTGGGACTTTTCTTCCACTTGTAGAGTTTAGTCATTCTTAGTTCCAAGATCATCGTGTTCTTTTGGAACCCACGGCGTGAGTCTGTTATCCGCTAGCTTAGTTAGCATTAGCCAATCTGCCCGTAGCTGCACGTTTGATCCCAAACTTTGGATCGTTTCTGCTGGTTCCTCTATTTTCCTCCACAGCACCTAGATTACCACATTGTGCGCCAGTAAAAAGCATCTCCCTTACACAAAAACAAATAACTTACATTTGTTAAGGCTCCGGTTACGTGTATTTTTTTTTTAGTACCGGCTTTGCAACAAAGCTTCATGTTATTTATTTTTTTAAGCATCGACGTTCATTAATCGATTCTGAATCCTCACGTGAAGCTTTGCGATGCATCGCCGCATCGATGAAATGCACCCACCCCTAATATATAGGATGGCTTGCCAGGCTATACAGAGGGCTCAATTGTGTAGACACCCTAAAATCAGAGTGAAATGAAGATGTGGCAGGCTAGTCCATTATTTCAAAAACTTAATTTCTGCAACTCAAAATGCTTTTCAGTATCTTGTGTGGCCCCCACGAGCTTGTGTGCGTGCTTGACAACATCGGGGCATGCTCCGAATGAGACAACGGATGGTGTCTTGTGGCATTTCCTCCCAGATCTGTGTGAGGGCATCCCTGAGCTCTTGTACAGTCTGAGGAGCAACCTGGCGCCGCCTAATGGACCAAAACATAATGTCCCACAGTTCTATTGGGTTTAAGTCAGGGGATCGTGAAGGCCATTCAATTGTTTCAATTCCTTCATCCTCCAGGTACTGCCTGCATACTCTTGCCACATGAGGCCGGGCATTGTCGTGCATTAGGAGAAAACCAGGACCTACTGCATCAGCGTAGGGTCTGACAAAGGGTTCAAGGATTTGATCTCGATACCTTATGGCAGTCAGAGCACCATTTGCTAGGCAGTAGTCCCTCCATGGATATGCCTCCCCAGACCATCACTGACCCACCACCAAACCTGTCATGTTGAACGACGTTGCAGGCAGCATAACGTTCTCCTTGTCTTCTCCAGACTCTTTCACGTCTATCACAGGTGCTCAGGGTGAACCTGCTCTCGTCTGTAAAAAGTACAGGGCGCCAGTGGCGGACTTGCCAATTCTGGTGTTCTTGAGCAAATGCCAGTCGAGCTCTACGGTGCTGGGCAGTGAGCACAGTGCCCACTACAGGACGTCGGGCCCTCAGGCCATCTTCATGAAGTCTGTTCCTGATTGTTTGGGTAGAGACATTCACACCAGTGGCCCTCTGAAGGTCATTCTGTAGGGCACGAGCAGTGCTCAGCCTGTTCCGCCTTGCACAAAGGAGCAGGTATCGGTCCTGCTGATGGGTTGTGGACCTTCTACGGCCCTGTCCAGCTCTCCGAGAATAATCGCCAGTCTCCTGAAATCTCCTCCATGTTCTGGAGATTGTGCTGGGAGACACATTAAACCTTCTTGCTGCAGCACGTGTGGATGTGCCATCCTGGAGACGTTGGACAACCTGTGCAACTTCTGTAGGGTTAAGGAATCGCCTCATGCTGCCAGTAGAGATAATTACTCAAGCCAAAACTAGCACGAGTGGAAAACCAGCCAAAAAAGATCAAGAGGGAGAAACTTGAAATGACCTCCACATGTTAAACCAGTCCTGTTTTGAGGGTTTTGTAACTGTTGCCACTTTAGTGCACCTGTCGTTAAGTCCATGAACACCAATACAGCTGAAAGTGATTAACAATGCCCTCAGCTGCTTAATCAACCAGAAAATTATCAGACAGGACAGTTTAATTGATTTCATGCCAGGCCCAATAAGAAAAGTGTTCCTTTAATTTTTGTGAGCAGTGTATATTGATGTCACAATTAGTCCTAAGCCCCTTAATGGTTTCAAGGTATAGAAAAAGTCATGGTGTCAAACTACTTTTTTTGTCTTTCTTTTGTACCGTTACATCAGTATAAATAACTTTTTAAACATGCTGGATAGCAGCTTGCCAGGACCAGGATTGGGCACCTAAAGGGTTCATTTAGTTACTAACTTGTACAACTAATCCTAGAAGACACAAGCAGAAAAGCACAAATGTTCAATTGAATTAACAATAATGTGTTATCAAGTGTTGATTGCCGTGGTATTACTGTCTAAATCTCATACCGGCTGATGCCTAGTCACAACAACAACAATGCTCGAGTCTAATCAGGGCTTAGGACCACTGGACCAAAGTCTTTCAGCTGTGTTGAATATTCTTGTGTTTGAGATTCAAATTACAGAAATGATTCTCAGCTTCAATGTCTTGTTTGGTAGTTTTAAAACAAACCATTTAAACGAGGTCAATCAAAGTAATGCGGACCTGAGAGTGACTCAAACACAAGTCAAGATTGTAAGAAACACTCTGCACACACACACACACACACACACACACACACACACACACACACACACACACACACAAAGAGAGAGAGAGACTTGTGTTTTGATTGCCTGACACCAGAACCACTGAGAAGGCTGCTGACCTTTGCAGGGAGCCGTGTGGGAAATGGGTAACACTGCGGTCATGTTTACTGACATTGTATTAAATCACCACCATCTCTGAGTCCACTGCAATTCATTATGCTATGGGGGGGGCGCACTGGACCGCTCTCACGCTGTCATTGCAGAAAAGGGCAAGTGCATGCTTTTTTCCTTTAATAATCAATAAACTGTATATTCTGCATGTGTTTTCACTGGCCGCCTCACGCTTGTGAACAGACAGTCCTGAATGCCTAACAGCTGTCTCGGATGAGGTTTATTACTTTCTCCTGCAGCTTTACCAGACGTGGGTGGACATGTTGGGTTATATGCATAAAGAAATGAATTTAATGGCCTACATTTATAAAACTGTTTGTGTGTCCTCGATTGCAGCACTGAGCTCTGTTCTGTCGGTGCTGGCAGGGCAGCACGAGGGCAGATTTTAATTTATGCAAACAGCTGAAATTAAGACTTTGATGGGAACGATGCTGGCGATTAAAGCTAATATTTACTCCAGGGACACATTGTTTGAAACATCATTGAAAATATGCTTGAAGGGATTGTAGGAGAAGCAAGAGGATTATGATAAAAAAAAATACAGCTTTAAGTGTGAGAACTAGCACATGGTTCATGTTTGAGATCAGTCAGTGAAACGTGGGAACGTGCTGGTGACAATATTCATACTTCACAGGTCTGCAAACCCTGGTAAATACCGGAAGCTAGCAGCTAATCCACTTATTACCTCCAAACTTCAATATTTCACAGGTTTTGGCCCAGCTTGTTTTAATTTGTGTAGCACAAGAACCCCTTTTTCACAGAGCATTGGTGTCAGGTAATTTGTTGACCGGGAACAACAACTTTCTGCACTTTCCACTGGTTGCCTGGCAACAGATGTCAGATGAGAAACAGCCTCTTTAGAGGGAACCAAAAAAAAAAGATGATTATTTTCCAAAATGTTAGTTTCAGGTCGTGATCGATGCGTGCTCTTTTGTTAAGCTGCTGTAAAAGGCCTCTGAATGAGAGAAGGCTCAGGCATGAAAATACATCCTCTTGTTAAAATGTGTTAGCATGGCTATCACACTGGGAATGACATTAGTATGACCTCTACTTACATAATAATCACACCCGTCTTTAGTGTCATTTAACCTAACTGGGCCTTTCCACCAGACACATAAGTGCTGCGTAATGTCTGCAAAGCGTTGTACGCAGAAATTAGCTGCCTTTATAGTGGATGTGTCTGTTTCCACTGGCCGTGAAGGAAAACTGATGATAAAAATAGCTTTTAAATGTGTGTATTAACAAAAAACCATGCACACAGAGTTTTCCCTGCATTACTTCAGCAAGGTGGGCTGCCAAGACGTTTTCCTGGACTGTCTGATTGTTTTTTCCTCACAAAAACACCAAACTCTGACATGTTTTACATGCTTGTTTGATTACCGTAGCTGTGCAACGGTTTGTGCCATCAGAAAAATTCTAATGGTTTTAAAAAGAAGAGAATTTGCACTTTCAAGTTCACCTATTGTCATTACAGTAAATCCTGTTCTGCTGCCAGAGTCTCTGTCCCTCACTCATCCATGATGCGGCGTGAGGGACAGAACGTTAGCGGCAGAGACAGACGGCCACAGCCATTGTTATTATCGGCTGTAACAATGCAACAAGAGGGACAAAAACAGGAAAATAACCAAATGTGCAGCTCTGTCAGCTGAAGGACTGGGCTCAACTTCTGTAATAAATTTAGCAAATGACTGTTTTATGTTGGATTTGTAAAAACCAACATTTTGCCATGCTGGTGAACTATTTGTTGGCACAATTTCCTCAACTTCACCTTGCTCTGTGTCCTTGTTTAAGTCTTGTTTAAGTCACATGCTGTCTGTATAGGATTGACAGGGGAGGGGCTGGTGACAGAGTGTGCCTGGGTCTGTGTTTGCTGATTGGTTGGGAGTAAGTAGTAGTATTAAGTTACTCAATAGGATATAATGAAAAAAGAAAATAAATTTTTATTGAAGTTTTAATCGACTCGTTTTTTATCTACTGCACCACACGTCTATCGATAGATATATAATGTTATTGACTGTCCAGCCCTACGCTTCGAGTTTATTTTTTGCTTGCTACGCTTCCAGACTGCATCAAGCTCAGAAGTTCAGATCAGACCCGAAAGGAAGTCAAACACCAAAGCAGTGTAAAACATCCAAAAACTTTCAAAATATGTCAAGTGGAGATTTCCAGTTGCTTAACTAGTAAAAAAAATTAAGTGATTACCTGTGACACCTCCGTAGTTAAGGTAAACAGAATAGAAAATAAACCACAGACCTTTTGGATACATGCTGCCATTTTTCTTTTTGCTTGTTATTGCATGAACTGCCGAAATCACGTGTGGTCTTGCAATTCTCCAATGATTTTGTGACTTTGCAGGACCAGCTACGTGGAACGCTTTTGCTGCCGTTTCACATCTGAATCACTCCTGGTGGGAAGGGCTCGTAGGTAAAACACGTCTATTACATTTCTCGCTGCTTATGCATCCAATAGAAAGCCAGGGTTAGTCACAAAAAAAAAACGATAAAAGTAACTAGTTTTTGTACCATGTCGGTCGAAATATACATATTATTTTTGGGGGAAAAGAGCATTTTAAATGTTTGACTAATTTTTCATGTGGATAACAAAAAATTACTTTGAAATTTCACAAGAAACCACACTAAGTTTGCTTTAAAAAACATTTCCAACAATTGGCATCTTAAAAGAAACTAAAAAAAAGTCTGACAAGCCTAAGATATTTGTGTTTGTGTGGCTCTTGTCCCAAATAATCAAAGGCTCGGTGATGGTGCAGATGACTACCAACTAGGGATGCTCCGATCCGATCACGTGATCGGAAATAGGGCCCAATCACGTGACTTTCAAAGGACTGGGAATCGGTTGAAAAAGATCGGATTTAACCTTATAAAAAAACAAATATGACATTTTAAATTCATTCTGATAGCTTAACAAGTTCCTCTGTATCAATATTATTTTTTTCTTGGCCAAAAACAACACCATTACGTCACACAATGTACAGCAGGTGGGGATTCAGACACCTTACAGCTGTTAGCTTTTCCCTTCATTTCTTCTTTTTTAATGCTTTGCTGAAGTATCGGATCGAGACTCGGTATCGGCAGATGCTCAAAATCAAATGACTCGGACTTGGATCGGGAGCAAAAAAATGTGATCGGAACATCCCTACTACCAACCACAGAGTTGTCAGTTCAATTCTACATTCTCCTCCACCATAACCTGGGAAAAGTCTTGCTCAAGTATTTTGCATTAATCTATAATAATATAGAATAGAATAGACTTTATTGATCCCTCAGTGGGGAAATTCACTTGTAACAGCAGCACCATCACTCAAAAGGTAATTAGAAGAAGATAAAAAACAAGGATACATGTATATACACATAGGCAGTAATCTAGTATTGTAATCTTAGATCACTAAAAAAAAACACAAATAAAAGATGAAAACAAACTTGGTACCAACACTATGCAGCATACTGTAAGAGACACAGACAACAATGTGAATCCGGTATTGCACAAGTATAGAACACATGAATATTGCATTGGTGTTATTGTGTACCAGGATACCAGTACAGCTTAAACTGAGGAGTTATACACTCTTACTGCAGAGGGGATGAAAGATCTATGATAGCACTCAGTTTTACATCTGGGATGTCTCAGTCTACCTCTGGAGGAGCTGTCCATGATCTCCACAGTGGAGTTGGATGGGAGGGGTTTCTTAAAGGAAAAGTTCGCTTTTTTAGACATTAAGTTTTATGTGTTCCTTCACCCACCCAGTGCTCTGTAAACTTTGACCCATTTCACACACACCCCCCTGCTCAGAGATTTCCAGGGGAGAAGTGATTCATAAAGGTAGTTCTGGCTAGTTTCGGGGCGCTTTATCTGCGCCGTTTAGCCTCACAAAAGGATTAGCCTCTGAAAGCATGGCTAATTTGCTTCTCACAAACAAAGAGAAAAAATTTACAACGTCACATTACAACGGGACTAGTTTTTGTCATTCGTATCCCTGCGCCGGTCACCGCAGCAGCTAGAACGGGCTCGTGTCTGGCTGCTAATCCTGGCTGTATGAGTGAAACAACAACTTCTAAATTCACTTAAAAGTAGTTTTTCTTAAATATATCGAGCCATGGTGCGTACCTGCAGGTTCCCGGGTTGTAACAATAAGGATGTTACAGGATCACCTTTTCGGTTTGACACTTTTCCTGCTAAGGACGTTTCTCTAAGGCATCAGTGGCTTTTAGCAATCGGCTACTCCAAGGATACTCGGCTGGAACGAGTCAAAACCTTTCGTTTGTGCAGTGCACACTTCAAAGAGGATGATTACATCAGGAAAAAGTTCGGGAAAAGTGAAAGACTGTTTTTGAAGAGTTCGGCCGTACCAGAAATCTGGGTAAGTTTTGTTTTTAAAAAATTATTTATTCCGCTATGTCTGCCGTATTCATGCAATCATCTTCGCATTTTAGCGCATTATTTATGCAATCATCTTTACACCGATGGTTGATCATAGACTGCAGTAGCTTTGTCAACAATCTGTGTTGATGTGTGTGTTTTGTGTAGCAAATGCAGTTCTTCATCCGTGTACTCTGGCTCATAAAGATATCCTAGTAGTAAAATAAGTTTCTTCTTCATCTGATATAGTGTTAAAATGAAATTCGTCATCAGATGAGACGGAGTCTGACATGTTTTCGGCATTCGGCAGTGAAACAGCTGACATACAAAGCGCTGTTTAATATCCGCGGAGAGCGGCGCAGGGATACGAATGACAAAAACTAGTCCCGTTGTAATGTGACGTTGTAAATTTTTTCTCTTTGTTTGTGAGATGTAAATTAGCCATGCTTTCAGAGGCTAATCCTTTTGTGAGGCTAAACGGCGCAGATAAAGCGCCCCCGAAACTAGCCAGAACTACCTTTATGAATCACTTCTCCCCTGAAAATCTCTGAGCAGGGGGGTGTGTGTGAAATGGGTCAAAGTTTACAGAGCACTGGGTGGGTGAAGGAAGACATAAAACTTAATGTCTAAAAAAGCGAACTTTTCCTTTAAGATGGAGGTCATTTGCATTAAATGTCACTTATTTTTACAATTGCTAAACTAAATGTACTAACTGTTCTTGCTAAAACTAAAAGTATTAAATTAAACCAAATTCTAACTGGATTGTTTATAATTAGATTTAGCCTCAGCTTCTTCACTTCCTCTGTTCTTCTCTGAAGCTGCTCCTGTTGTGAAATGGCGCTACATAAATTAGCAAAACTAGTCTTGTTTTAAACAGAAATAAGAAAATGCTACACAGATCTTGTACTGTTTATTACAGATGAAATGGTTATGAGCTAATAGTCATAATGGTGCTAGTTCCAACACACAGCCAAGTGTCCGTGCTTTTTGAAGGCCACAATTAGCTTTACGTAACGTTTGAAGGTCATCACAATGATGTACCGTCTTCTGTGCTTGTGAGAAACACCAGAAGGCAGCAGATTTCATGCTGGGTGCATCTTGTTTTCATCCTGCAGATTAGAATCTTAGTAGCTCATTTATTACACAGCAGGTGCTAAACTACGTGGTTTCCAACATCAAATGAGAGACTAAATGTGTGACTGAGTAAAATAATGAATGAATATTATTACTATAAAAAAAGAAATAAACTATTAATATAACTACACATTTAGACAGATGGAAAGCCCAGTAATGCTGCTGGCTGGGCTGTGTGCGCAACAGTTTGCACCTTTTGCACATTTTCAACACGTTTTTTAAATACCTAGATAATTTTGTTAACAGTGATAACTTTCTTCCTGATAATCATGATGCACAATTGAAATGTTGCATCATCCCTTCTGTCATACAGCAGATTTAGTCAGTGGTGTCCGAGTCACACAACATGTGAACACTGTGTGACTGGATTTAACACGGCCAGTTAGGGGGAACAATCAATAGCTCAGGGATGAAAACAGATGCAAATAGATGGAAATCCTGCTCTCATTAGGTTGTGTCAATGCTACAGTTAAAGAGGGGACAAGGAGCACGTCACCCGATACTTTAAGCATGAGGATGGCTTTGAAAACACGTAGACTTGAGTGTATCTGACTGGTCTAGTTCAGGTCTGAAGCTACATGTGGCTCTTTACACTTCTGAAGTGGCTCACGGTAGCTTTGGCCACATTAACATGAACGTGAGAACAGCAAAGGGAACTTTTAGTGGTTCCCATCCTGATTTTCTACAGTACACACATTTATTTTCCATAGAAGAATGACACAAGTAGTTTAAGCTGCCTGTAGGAACTGACTAGCAACTTTGTTAGCTCACCTCCTACTTTTTCATTCATTTATTCATGCATTTATGCCATTTCTGTCTAAAACAATGCAAAATTTACTTTTTTGTACATTTTTGAGGCAAAAGCAGAAGTTGTGACCATCACTTATCACTAGATTTTAAAGGTAACATACAGCAACGTTATTCTTTTATTGATGAGTATATTTTAGTACAGACCAAGCTGGGCTGCTAGCTTCAGTGACTTAAATTTTCAGAAAATTTAAGTCACAAATAGCTATTTCTTACGTTTGATTTTAAAGGCATTATAGAGGTAGTTCAGATCTTTTGAATGATGTTGTGAATTACCTGCTTTAGAAAGTACAATTGGATATTTTTGTAAGTGGAATTGTTTTAAGACACTGTAACTGGTGCTCTAGTAGCTAGCTGTCAGATTAGGCCCGGTTCACATGGCAGGATTTTTAAATAGTCAGAAGATTTTCAAAGCATGAAAGGCACGTGGTAATTAAAAATCATGGATAAACCAGTTTTGGCACTACAGTGTGTGGTGTGTTTCAACTCTTCAAATACTACATATGAACCACTTTCACTCACCGGCATTCCCCACTCAGATCTTGTGAGATAAAACGTAAACAAACATGGCGGAGGAGTGTGCTGCTTACATTGCCTCGCTTTCTGATTGTTCACATTCAACAGGGAGCAAGCTTGTTTGTCCTCGAAAAACAGACCAAGACGTTTGAAGGCCCGGAGTTATGATCAGAGCAATCCGGGAGATCCTTCTGAGTGGACAAGAGCCCTCCTAACACACCACACATGGTAGGAGCATCTGATAAGATTATCTTTAGAGCTGTTACAGTATAGTGTGCATCCTTACAACTGTTGGAAGGGGAGGATCAAAAATCAGCATGATTATCCTGCTGTGTGAACCGGGCCTGATCAGAGCTAATCTCTCTTTCTCCAAACTGAGGATATTCAAAGAGCTACCTACAACAGGTAAGATATTAATTGTTCATAACCATTACACCCTTCAAGCTGTCTGAACTTCCTAAGGATAAAATAGTTTACTCTTTTGCAATAAACTTTCAATTTCTTTTAGTTTATTAGCTTTTTACTCAAATAAACTAATAATAACAATAATAGTAATAATATGCAGGACATATATTGTAAGACTCCAGTTTATTTTGTGGCTCCATGGAGAATTTAAAATGTATAACAGATGGTCGTGAAGGTTGCAGACCGCCTGGTCCTATCCATTACCAAGAACCTGATGCACGTTACAGTTTCTGCAAAAACGAGGTTTTTCATCACCTTCTGCCAAATTAAACTCAACAATCCCGCTTTTCAGAAAAGGAGGATGCAACCTGCATTCCGGTCATGTTATGCATTCCACGGCAATGTACAGCATAGCAGAGGAGGGAAAAAGGGAAAAAAATGCATCACTCTCCATCACTGACTGCGCAGGGCTTTCCTCGGCTTTCCCCGAGAAAACCACCGGGGACCCGAGAGAGCGAGAGAGAAAGAGAGGGAGAGGAAGAGGGGGGTAATCCTGTACATGCGTTTAAAAAATAAGCAGAAACACACATCAGGTGTGTGTTAGTCTTACCTGTTGTGGCTACATTTGCAGCACCAGACGACTGGCTCGAATGATCATTCGAGTAGGAGCACTCCAAGCCCAGTACCGCATAGATGACGAGTCCACGTAGCAATACATTCACTACCATGTAACTCATGGTGGAAAAATCAGGTGGAAATGTGGGAATTCGTATCCTTGGGGTGAATAATTCCAGTAGGAGGGTTGAAAAAATGTTAAAGATGTCAAAATTACACCTGCCTTAAAAAAATATCCAGAATAACACTGTCTTCTTGTGGGAACCGTGTAACACCTGCGTATTACTAAATATTAGTAAATAATAACAACAAAGCTAGCTTAGGTGCTATAAAAACTAGTAGCTTCTAATGGTTTTCCAGGCTGCTTCAGAGGGGCTAACAGACAAGCACCCCATGTCTAATGTCAGGCATTTAAAAATATTAATTATGATTAAAAAAATAAATTAAAAAAACAGGACCGGGTTTTTAGGAGCTACTGCGAAGTACATGCAGCTACTCCAGAGGAATTCCGTCCAAAACAAACACAAAATCAAAAAATATATAGTACTAAAACGACGTTTTGACTTAAACCCGCGGATATCCGGGAGCTACCACAAATAATAATCCTTATACTGTGAGTTGGTACTTCCACGTACAGTAGTAAACAGCATATTCCGCCTCTTTACATGAAAGTAGAAAATCCCATGGTGGTTAGCAAAAATGTGTCTCCTTCTTCTCCTCCTCCTCCGACCTGACATCCGCCTACCTCCTCCGAGGGAAGTTTTTTGAGTCAGCTTTTCATGGCTCGACCGTGATACTGTATCCTCCTGTCATATCAGCTGCTTGCCGGCTGATGGGGACCAGTACAAGGAGAAAAAAAAGGAGGCAGAGCGGGGCGGAAGTTCAGTATGCAAAACGGGTTTGACGCGAGGCGGAGGTTGAGGAGGGGTGACTCTAATTTAGCTCCAACTGCCGTCGCGTGCAGGACAGTGACTTGGGTTTTTTCCAGAGAAATCCAGCGGGGTAAATTTACTCCCGGTTGCCCCCCCTTTGCTCCTCCTCGGAGTTCATGCGGAAGGCGGAGGGGTAGGACGACTCACCGGCGGCAGGTGTTTTCGAGCCAAATCTCAAGAACCCTCCAGAAACAACTTCTCGTGTTTTTCCTCCCGCCGCGAGACACAGCGGAGGATGAGCTCGATAGCGGCTTCATTGTTCCTCCCCGGGTCCCCCTGCTCCTACACCGGGCGGCACGTCCAAGTTTTTCCTCCCCGGCGGAGCGCTCCCATTGGCTGGGCCGTCCCAACATGGCAGTATCTGATTGGCTGCCTCGAAGAGTACATCCTTTAGTCTGTTTGAAGATGCTCAGCGCCAGAGTCAGAGTAAAAATGACTTTCTGTTGTGAGCACATGAAAGGAAAACCAACATTTATCTGGTTGTAGAGATAGAGCTTTTTTCCATCATTGGTCCCAGGTTGTGAAATGAGCTGCCTCAAAGTGTAAAACAGGCTGACGCACTCACTCGTGTTTAAATCTCGCAAGAAGACTCACCTATTCTCTATTGCTTTTGTTTGAAATTGCTTGATTTTATTGTGACTTTTGTCTTGTTGCCACTGTATTGCTTCTTATCTTTTTTATGTATATTTCTATTGTACAGGACTTTGGTACATGTCATTTATAAGTGCTTTATAAATAAATTGGATTTGGATAATAAAGTTCCTTCCTGCCCACAAATTGGAACCAGCACCAATTACTTTTGACTACATCTAAGTAAAGTTAATGCAAAATCCAATTTCACTCTGAGATTAATAAAAGATTTTTAGAATTTAAATCTAGGTCAATGTTGCAGTTAATGTTGCAGATTGGAGAAATGCAGATGGTTCCGATAGTATGTAATAAATTAATCCCAGAGAAACCAGTTACAAATCTAAAAAAAAGACCTCGTGAAGGTTTTTTACACACACTCCCACTAATTTTTCCTTAAACAATTATTTTTGCAAAACTTTGAAATTTGGTCTGTAAGTGTTACAGATCTTCCTCTAATTTTTGTTATGACTTTGAAATCGTATGGAAAAAAATCCAGTAGTGTAAAAGCTTATGAAATATTGTTAAAATAAATTAATGACAGAAAAAATTTGAAATTAACCCTCAATTCACATGGCAGCGGCACGTCTGAGTGGCAAACAGTAGCCATTATAATTTATGGTTTGATTCACACTGGACGCTGCGTGGAACATTTTAGGCGCGTCCCAGAAGCGCATTGCCATGCCACTAAAGTTAGGATTGGGTTCTATTTTTGACACGGCACATAGGGCTAAACAAGAAATGACACACAATATCAGTATAAACATCTGGTAAATTTCAAAATAAAAGACGAATACAGATTTGCAATTGTTTAGCTATGTAAATATTACATCTTTACTGATGACCGATTAGCTCATTTGCTTTATGTATCTTTTGAGTAGAACAACGATGTGTTTTTCGACATTAACAAGATTTCATCCTGGCAGTGGAGAATCGCAACAGTATATATGACACCACACTTCCTTTTTAAGAAGACAGCACCAAAAATGAGAAAGCTTGGAAGAAAATATTTACAATTGTCAGAGTGGATGATGAGTTGAAAAGAGTTATGCTATATTAAAAGTAGGGGTGGGAATTTAATGTGTTAATTACGATTAATAAATTAGAATAAAATAACGTGATAATAATAATTAACGCATTTAAGCACAGCTTGCATTTGAAGCAACACGGAACCTTTGTCAGTGCACGATTTCCTGGTACACGGATTACACTGACGCACACAACAAAGCCCTGCTCTGCTAACAGCTACTAAAATGGAAGAATTTGAAAAAAGTGCCATGCTTGGACTGATGCACTGTTTGAGAAAACGCATAAGCCTCTTCTCTAAACTTGTAAAAATAAAAAAAACATCCTGAAAAACACAGAGTCTGTAACACAAACATTTTTCAGAGATCATCTGAACTCTGCAGCTGGAGCCCTTTTTTATTGATTGTAAGCTAAATCCTTAATATTGTAACATTTGTGCAGCAATGGAAGCACCAGACAGAATGACGTCAGCCCCTTCACGTCTGACCAGCTCCGCTTGGGATTGATGCGCTGCTAAGCTCACAACTAAACCGCACCGCTGCCGTAACGCGCCGCAGATCACCCAGTGTAAATTGGGGGTAAGTGCTACAGTGGTTTGCATCACAACTGATTTCTACTGCAAATAATCACACCTGTATAGGTTAAAAACATCGAAGGTGAGAATATTAGTGGAGAAAAAAAAAAATCAAATATCATTTGCATGAACTGCTTTAAAACTTTTGCCATAAGAGTTAAGACAGCATTAACACTTTGTAACTGGCCCCGTAACGCTAGCCGTTAGCTCATCAGTCTGATCAAAACTAATCTGTTTCTCCAAACTGAACTTATTCAAACAGCTATCTGCAGCAGGTAAGATACTAATAGCACATAAACGTTGCACAGAACATCACTTCAATTTAAGCTGTCTTAGCAAACACAAAAAACTATTTTTAATAAATAAATTGATTTAGAAATGTTCAACCATTTAGATGGAAGCCGTTTTAAGACAGCAGCATTACACGTTCTGAGTTTGTACTAGCCGTTAGCTCATCAGTCCTGTCAGATGTAAACTATTGCTATAAACAGAGGCTGTTCAGGAAGCTTCTCAATATTTAAAATGTACTCACACACTTAAAACTGGCATAAGATTTAAGGTAATATATGAATTTATTTTATCTTGAGTACCCAAAATTAGATAACATCTTAATGCATAATTTGCTATTCTAGAGAGGAAATCTAACCAGAAATGTCCTAAACTTTCAAATCTTTATTTTCTTAAAATATAATTCTTTCCCCAAAATATTGCTCAATGACAAACGTAATCTTTTTTGTGTACAAATTGCATTCTGCACATTTCATTTAAATCTTTATTTAGGTTTCTTATTATAACACTGTAACATACTAAAAGTTTAAACACTGCAAAGAAAACGGGGTCTGTTATGTTTGCAAACCTGACATAATCACTGTTGATCCATTTTACATCATTAGGAACAAGAGCACAGAGCTGAGGCATCAAACAACCCACTGCTCACTGTGCATGATACGGTTTTCAAAGAGAAGTCTGTCAGCCGTGGCCAGCCTCGGCGTGATGATGGACAGAGGGCATGCTGCCCTGCAATGCAACGCATCAGCCACCAGGAGGGACTGATAGCAGTGTGAGGAAACTGCTCCAGCAGGTTTCAGGATAAACAGAGGACTGGTGGGGGACTAATAAAGAGAGTCGTGGGAGTCCTTGTAAACAGGTGGCGGATGTGGCAGTGACCAGGAGAGGAGAGACGAAAGAGACGAGCAGCATAATTCGATACGAGCCCACAGGGAGGAAGGGGAGGGTGGAGAGAGGAGAGAGGAGGGAGGCAGCCAACAGGGAGGGAGTAATAGAGTAGATGCTAAATTTGAGGGGAGGACAGAAAAAAGGGGCTGCCTCCAGTTACCTCTCTTAAAAATGACAGCTGCCTGTCCAAACATTTATCCTGTCACACGACCTCACAGAAATATTCAGAGAAGATGCAGGAAAGATCAGATCAGAATAAACTTATATCATTTATTTTATTATAAAAGTGTTGTTTTATGCTACAGTAAAGCATTTTACATGTGATGTGCTGCAAACAGATGACTTAAATCACATAAATATGGGCACTGAAGGTGATAAACATCCATTTAGAGTATGCAATGATTTCATACTAGTGGTACAGTGGTATTTTATATAGTTGCCCCCTTAAGATACTTGTCTAAATGTTTCAGATCAGCAAGCATATTTTAGTATCATAACATAATATAACCTGAGTACATTTATAACTATGATTATAAAGGAAAAAGACACCAAAACCAACCTGGTCCTATGTGGAAAAGTAGCCACCTCAGCAGGTTAACTTAGAATGAGTTAACCACAAGTCCCGCCCTCTACTGGGCCATTTCTGAGTCCATACCCCAGTTCCTATATTCAAAATGGTCCAAAAAATGGTTCTTTCTGGCTGGCCCCGTGAAATGGATACATGTGCATGCTAGGAAGGTCCGGTAAAGTTACCCAGAAGTTCCAAATGTGGAAACGGGCCTAATGATTTGCATCACATTGACCAAAAAAAAATAAATAAATCGTGATGCTTAGACTTGTGAAAAAAAACATTCAGTGGTGAAAAATTGACTTATTTCAGACTTATTTCAGGTGGCTGAATAAAACACTTCTGCAAGGAAAAGGAGGTTTAAAAATCCTCCACAGTGACGACACAGGGTGTTACAACCAGTTAATAAGTTTTGGGGTTATTTACCTTTTCACATGAAACCCGGTAGGTCTGAAAAGCATTTTATTAACTTAATAAATAAAATTAGATTAAAAAAACTTAATATTTACTCAGTTTATCTTTGCTTGAAGTTGAAATTTGTTTCCTGAAATACATTCAAGTGCCACAAACACTGTAAGGGAGCAAATACCTTTTTTTCTCAGCACTGTAAATACAATTAGCCGCAGCAGCCAGAAATACAATTTCACAGTTTCTCTCAACATGCAGAAGCAAACTTGTGCATCAAATCATTCACCAGCAACAGCGTGATCTAACGGCGTAACAAGCAGGAGCTGAATACACTGAAGGAGCTAATTAACACTTCATTAGCCGAGCTTGCTTCCTGCTTCAGCACAGTTACTGCTGCATGCAACTGGCTGATCTGAGAACTGCTGCTAGGATCGCCTTACCTTATGGCTTAATGAGGCCCAACTAGGAGTTACTTACATACTGTATGATATCTAATAGCATAGTAAAGGGGCTTTACTATTTATAGTGCATACGTGCTAAAGGTGGCTCTTGCTTAAAGCAGGTGAGGTGAGCTGGTTTTCTTCACGTCCTCCTGTTCACTGGTGACTGATGAGTCGTGTTGGGTGTGGCTAAGAGACGGAGGTACCAGGTGTTCAGATGGCAGTGGCAAAAAGAAAGATCTGGATCAGCGGCATGACCTTCAGAGTTGAAAGGTCTGCAAGGACGGCCTGCAGGATGAAAGCAAACACAAATCAGACAACCCAAGCTCCCCGCCCTGGCCTTATAGAATCACTAGATGTTTAAATTTAGGAACCCTATCGTGTTTAACGCTTCAAGACGGAGGTTCTAAATATAAGACATGTTATGATATCTTCCCTCAAGCGGGGCAGGTGGAAGAGCAAATAGTGCCCCCGCCGTAGGAGAGGGAGGGGGCAACAAAGGGCAAAGGGTGAGGAATTCACGAGAACTGTTAGGGGTTAATGCAGCACCGCTGCAGCTTGTTTTCAATGCAGCGAAAAAAAGTGTGTTCCCTTTAAGGTGTTCGGGACATGTAGGTGGGTCGGGACACGTGCTGAGGTAAGAGGGTGTAGGCCCCTAAGACATTCAGGAGACTGGGTTACTGGAACTGCTTATTGGTGTCTATTTACAGCCTTCCATGAGTATGAAAGATGGGAGGTAGGGGGGAGAGGGAGTGGACAAGTGTCAAACCCACCTGTAAACACACTTAAATCTAACGTGGGACAGACAAACCTCAGCTGAAGCAGGTGATGTCACCTCCATCAGGTTCTCGGCACGGAATGCAAACACCGCAGCTGCAAGAACTGAAGAAAACAGAGGAAATAATGACAATCAATTGGTGAAAAATAATTAATAAGTGTCTAAAAATTTGTGGCTGAGTCAGAATTTAGTGTTATTCTAACCTGCAACCACCTCCAGTGAATCGTAACCGAGGATTCGATCCCAAAGAAGCAGCAGCTGATCAGTGGAAAGGTAACCGGAGAAGGCACGCACCATCCACTTAAAGGCTATACGCAAGCTGGGGACAAAAACATCACATCTGTCTCTAAAAACAGACGTTCCTCACCTCCATGAGTGAGGGAGAGCTGTGCTTCAAGCCACAGACACTAGATGGCAGTAGCTCGTAAGTTTTAAACTGGAACCTGACTGCAGGAACGTGTTACACTGATACAGGAAATAGCACCAAACACATTAAAAATCCTCTTTTCCGGCTGTTTCACACTTTGAATGAAGGACAAATATGATATTTTAACTGTGAGAGATATTTACAGTCCAATGCAACAAGAAACGGTGACAAAACTTTCCAGGGGACTTTAGTGGAGCTCTGTGTAATAGAAAAGGATGATCTTGGAAGTGAAAAAAACTTTAAAATACCTTAAAAATTGGTCAGTTTTTGGATTAAAATTAAAAATCCTAATTTATTTGCATAGATGGTGCAAGAAGCGCCAGTGCTACACCCTACTCCTAGTTTATACGGGACCACTAAGGCAGGTTAGGGTTGAAACTCACGGCTGGGCTCCGATCTGTCGAAGGTGGTAGAAGAGCTGAGGTAGGTGCGTCTGGAGCAGCCGCTCAAACTGAAGACACAGGGACACTATACCCTACAGGGACCCAACAAAATAAAGTTCATACGTGCTTGTTGGACAGCAGAGCCTATTGAGAGTCATTGTGCATGAACATTTTACCGAAGGAGAAGATGAGATGGAGTGCAGCCTGAAGAAGTAGCGGATGTACATTTCCCGGAAGATGCTGTACAGGGTGGACGGCTCGTTGTACAGGAAACACAAGGGAGCCACTGAGGGACGAACATCCACAAACTCACTTATACACGCTTTTGTTTCCTGTTTATTGTAGAAAAAGCAGCAACACATACTCACCGTACATGGAAAAGCCATGAAAAGGGATTACACCTGTTCAAACAAGCATTATTAATGAGCATCGTGATAAACGGAACAAGGATGTGAATATCTAAACGTGAGCTCACCGTTGGGAGGGTAAACAACGGCGTGCTCCTCCTCTCCAACTTTTCCAGCACAAAGACAAAAAAGGCAACAATACACAAGATTTAGACCAAAACGTCTGGCTTCATGCCTCCTACACTGCAGCACATAAAGATGTCTTCATATAAGAGCAAACAGATGGTGGGGGAGAGTTATCAGATCTCACCGTGGATGAAGGATTTGGGAGGAGTGGCGCTGTTGTACTTGAAGTGCTCCAGGACGGCAGTGTCTCTGGAGAAACACAGCAAGACCTGAGAATACCCGGAGCTGATGTTAGATTGAGCTATTTTCTAAGATGGGCTGAAGGTGAGAGGAACTGATGCTGGGTTTAAAGCTGGAAAAGGCCAAAAGAAATCAATAAAACATCGTCTGACCCTTAAAAGAACCTCTAGAGTTTCCTGTGATGTGTCAAACTGGGTAATCCTTTATTTCATTACATTGTCTTTCTAAGAAACCAGAATTTCCTGGCCTGGTGGACCATTCTGTATATGTAAACATATAATCTGGACACATAGACAGAGTTCAGTCATGGGTCAGAATCTGAGGTTGTCTTTTAAACTGTCTCTACACACAACTGGACAGTGCTAGGACCAATCAGAGCAACGAACAACGTGATGTTTTCATCGCTATGGAAATCAGTCAACAGGTCAGTCCACCATACACCATCAACCAACCCACCAATCAACCTATCCATCTATCTATCTATCCATCCATCCACACACACACCCACCCAATCCAACCATCCATCCATCCATTCATCCACCAACCAACCCACCAATCAATAAACCAAATAACAATCAACTAACCCAGTGTTCCCCAACCCTGGTCCTCAGGGCCCACTGTCCAGCATGTTTTCCATGTCTCTGCTTCAGCACACCTGATCTGCATTGCCTCCTCAGGAGGACTTCAAGTGCTGCTGATGCCTGTTAATCACTCATTCATTTGAGTCAGGTGTGTGGCACCAGGGAAACACTATTGTTTGAAAGGGCAACATGGAAAACGTGCAGGACAGTGGGCCCTGAGGACCAGGGTTGGGGAACACTAACCCATCAACCAACCAATCAATCAATAGATCAATCAAACTTTATTTATGTAGCACTTTACACACATGGAGGGCCCAAAGCACTGTACATAGTAAAACCAAAGTCATTAAAAAACACAGCACCAATAATAAAAAATAAATAACAATAAATCACAAATGCCAATGATAAAAACAGCCTTAGGGTTTCTGTTCATTCAGTATTATAAGCCAAGCTAACAAGATGGGTCTTTAAAAGAGACTTAAATCATTCATAGTTGCAGCCATCCTAACAGTTAAAGGGAGATTGTTCCACAGCTTGGGAGCAACAGCTGAAAAACCTCCATCTCCCCAGGGCTCAAGGCGAGTCCTGGGAACATCTAAGAGCAGCTGGCATTCAGACATCAAACCTCTCCTGGAAACTTGCCAATGTAGTAGCTCTGATAGGTATGAGGGTGCCTGATCATTTAGACAATTAAAAACTAAGATTAAAATCTTAAAATCAATTGTAAAACATACAGGCAGCCAGTGCAGGGAGGACAGGATAGGGGTGATGTGGTTGCGTCGTTTTCTACTTGTGAGCATACAAGCAGCAGCATTCTGCACAAGCTGTAGGCGACGCACAAGCGTCTAACCCAGCATAGAGAGAAGTAGAAGAAGTTCCTTCTATGCTGAAATCTATAATCTTCACACAACTTGATTGAAAGTTCTTCAGAGTTCATGAAATTCTAATACGGCTGTACTTCCTTTGAAGCCTGTCCCCAGGTGAATGCATTTTTCAAAATGTGAAAAGATGCGACTGTGATGGAAAGAGCTCACAGGTATAAGGTCATTTAGAGAAATGAGCAGCCACTGGAGGCTTAGTTTGGTCCGCTTCCTAAATCCCCAGCTCCAGGTGCCCAGCTTTATTAGAAATCTTCTCTAAGAAGAAGCAAGGCCGCTGAAGGCTGCCGCTGCCACCACCAGCACTAATGAAAAGGACATTAACCACATTATTCGCTGTCTGTAGGCAATAAGGCTGCTGCAGAACAAACCTAGGTACTGGTATTTATGACATGGAGGGAAAATTAAATCACTACACCATTCTGACCATGTTACAGTAACACTATGGAGAGCAAGCTGTGTTATGTGATGGAGGGAGTCCAGGATCCGCTTTGTTCAGAATGACAACTGAGTGTGCAAAAGCCTCACGATTGTCCCAATTAGCGATAAAGTCACGCTCTATTACAACATGGAGGGTGTAGTGAGGTCATTATCCTTTATGAAGAGGGATTTAGGCCCGGATCACACGGAAGGTTTGGAAAAATGGTTGGACGATTTTTAAAACATGAGAGACCACATGTGGCAATAAAAAAATCACAGCTCTAACAGTTTTGGTAATGTGGTGTGCAGCAACATGGCACAAACTACACACCACACATGAACATTTCCTGGTTACATGGAAAATCTTGCATCATTTCTTGAAATCAAACATGACTTTGGAATAAACAGATGTAGCTGACAAGGAGGAGGATCTTGAATCCCCTTGCTCTAAGCAGCATGCCTCTGTGATGTTGCTTTCTGATTGGCTATGTGTCAAAATCAAAAAAGGTGGCATTCTTGTTTGTCTTTGGGGCACATCTGCAATATCAGGTCAATACATCAAACATTTTGAATATCTCTGATTTGAGATCAGAGTGGTCCTGACGTCAACCAGAATGCTCTTGACACACCACAGACTGCAGGATTATAGATCACCTTTAGAGTTATTTGCATAATCCGGTGCATCCTTAAAGGTCTCGTTCACAGAGAACCCGTGTACTACTTGTTGTTGATTTGTCAGTCTGAGCTGCACATGCATGCTGAATGTGAACATTTTCTTCAACCCCTATCGCCTGCACTGGCTGCAGAAAAAAAATAAACAAGAAATCAATCGGGTCATAAAAAGTCAGTTTCTTTTACATCACTGGGAGAATTAGTGTTGATAGATTCGACCATTTTAGCTTGTGACCGTGGAAGGTTACATTGATTTTGCGGCTAGTACGGAGCAGAGTGTGATTGGTTAGTAGAAGCTAACCGTTAGCATTAGCAACTCCAGAACATGGCGGAACACGTTTAGGCTTGTTATTTGTGGAGATAAAACATCAGTGTTGCATTTTTTTTCTTCTAAGAAAGAAGAGCGAATGAGGGCAGCAGAAGAGTCACCTTGCTGTTAGCCAATCAGAGGCAAGAGATTTGCATATCATTAATGTTGGTGATTAAGGCTCCAAATCTTGTCGTTTTCCACCTCCCACTTCTCCGACTGTGTTCTACCTCCTGAAATAGGAGTGCAAGAGCTTTTTTCCCCACAGAAAACAACTCACAAGGCATTCATTCATACTAGAGACCAAAAATCACCATAATCATCCTGCCTAAGATGAAACAAATGACATATGATATTTATTCCTCTGATTTGTTTATTGATTTGTTGTTCCGTTAGGTGCAAAGAGTCCTTTGCTTTCTGACGACACTCTGGTTTGTTGAGTCAAGGTAAACATGAAGAAGTTTGAATGATGTGACAGCAAACAGAAACCACTCGATCAACGTTTAATTCAGCCTCGAACGTCAGAAAGACTTTCATTTAAATACACCAAAACAAACAATCCTCAAGAGGCGAACATCTCCTTAAACATTTCTGGGAAACTGAGCTTTTATGTTCTCTTAGGATCTTTTCTCACATCAGCTTAAGAATAACATCCTGACACAAGTGGATTCTTCAACTGTCTGACGAGTCTGCCATTAGTCAATATTGACAGAAATGGCAGCTTTTTTGATACACCCAGTGAGGATTACGCCACGCAAACAGCTGCTGTGTAAACCTGTTGCCAAGTAGGTAAACATGTTTATCAACCGTGTCAAAGACAAATAGAGCAGAGACTACCGGAGGAGCCATATCGTTGAGTCATAACTCTGTCTGGACTGGCTGTGTAGCATTAGATTACTACGATTGCTGTCATCCTAAAAACATCATTAGTATTGGACGATGTTTGGACAATTATCCAAAGAAACACGGTCTAATGTACACAAATGTTAATGAAAGCAGACAATTAAATCTAGAAATAACTTAAACAGTTGTGACAGCAATGTAGGAAATGGTCCACCTTCATTACTTAGAGCAGATAAGAGCAAGAAACATGGTAACAGATGCTGCTGAGGTGAAACATTGAGATCTAAAATAGAGCTGACAACAAGAATACAGTCGCTATAATACTGACAATAACCTGAGCTGATTATTTAAGCAGTGAGGAAGAGAGGCTACCTGATAGAGGAAATCTTCAAACACAAAGTAGTAGTCATCGTTACTGGCTGTGAGCTTCACATCCTGTTGGGTCAACACACAGATCAGACCTTGCTCATGTAAAGTCCTTCACATGGAGCATGAAACATGTAGGTTATCCCACCTTATAGATGAGGTTGTCAACCAGCAGGTTGTGTTGTATGACTCCAGCCTTTAGCTGTTCGTAATGCATCACGTCCTGAAATAAAAGAGATTTAACTTGTTTTATATTAGCGATAAATAAGGATCACAATCAGAACAGAATGTGTTCAGATGTTTTAGAGGGTTTGTTAATAAAGTTTATTTATATCTGCAGACAGCTCTTTGAATGACATCTAGTTTGGAGAAAGAGTCGTTCTGGTCGGATTGATAAGCTAACAGCTAGTCAATGTGAAGCCAAGATCATTGCTACCATCTTTAAACATTTTCGGTCTCAAAGGTTTCATAGCAGCTGATTCACACTATTTTATTACCTTCAGTTTTATAAATCATTATTCCGCGAGAAATATTTAGATATTCCTGCTGGAAGTGAACAAGGCTAAATGTTACAGCTAGCTGCTGCTAGTTACATTCACAAATCACTACTGAATTTTGAGTAAATATAATGTAAAACGTACAACAATACACATGTTAGGAAATGCTAACATTAGAGACTAAAGTTAATTTTCAGTGGCTTTGATCCACTCTAGTTTTAACCCTTTTGAGATTAGCCATTAGCTGTTTGCTAATTGCCACATAAAAGATCAAAGAAATATATTCTCTACATATTCTCTGGTGTTCTACAACAAAACAAAACATGAACTCTTTACAGTCCAGGTGATACCAGTGGCAAACTGGTACAAGACCAGTGATTTGCTATAGTGACGCCTTAAGGAAAAGGCAAAAGAAAGAGTAGTTTTATTTTGAAGGCAGCGTATCAGATTTGTAATGTTGAATGCAGATCTACCTTTTCTACTATGTTAAATGCCCAGTTTGCAATCATTACAAGTGTCTGTTACACTCCATTTGCTGTCCAGTTTAAAATACCAGACATTTTTGCTTTTGTGGGGAGACACGTTAGCTCTGTGTTAGCCTGCTAGCTAAACAGCTGCTCACTGATGTCTGAATCCCCGCCTGCCGTAGATTGTGTGACGTTATGGTGTTGTTTTTGTCCAAGAAACAAAGAGTATTGATGCAGAAGAACTTGTTGAAATCATGTTTGCTGTTTTAAAAGGCTAAATCCGATCTATTTCACTCGATTCTAATCCTTTTAAAATCACGTGATCGGGCCCAATTTCCAATCACGTGATTGGATCGGAGCATCCCTAACTAAAACAGATAAATTAAACAAAGATAAAAAATAATAAAACTAGCATTTCACATTTGTTTCATTTTTTGTCTGTTGTACCAAACTGTGCACCCAAAACCAAAGTACTTACTGGACAGTAAATTACATGTTCCCTTACACCCTTAATAGCCTCCATATCTCATTCAAATAGCTATCTACAAAAAGTAAGACATTATTGGCTCACCTGATTTCTACAGAACCCCCATTCAGTGTAATCTAACAGCACTTTTTGAACAGCGTAGTTAAGTGAAATGTTTTCAGACAATTTTACATCCATTCTTCACTCTCTTCACAGATCCTGCTCCATCAGCTTCACGGCTCCTCGGTGACAACAGTGGGCTTAAACTGAGCCTAACGGAGTCGCGGCATGTTTCCAAGTGGATGTTTAAGCTCAAACGTGTCTCCGGTTTCAGACAGGTTGTCGTGAAAGAGCCAAACGAAGCAATAAAAACGTCCTCCGCGACAGATCAGGAGCAAGGTGACGATGATCAGCTCTGCAGATGCGGGAGCAGAAACAGAGAAGGTGCTTTTGACAGCTGAGGGTGGACACAGAAACCGCTGGGGGGGTTCATCAGAAAAGAGTTCAAATAGGTTCTGCTAAAACACTTGAAGCTAATAATCCATCTTGCTGGGGAAAAGTAGAAAGAAGGGTGCCAGCTGTTACCTTTCAAGGTAATAACTCTTAAACATGACTGGTATTAGCTGAACATACTCTGAGTGGTATATAAGACGCAAACACACTCTGTTTAACCCCGACACTCTCCAGATCTTTCTCTGAGTCACTTTAACAAATCGATCTTCTGATCAGGAGCTTGGTTTTCCAGCCTCGGCTTCAGCAGAAGCTTCTGGCGATTTTTTTGCCACACAGGCAGGCAGGCAGCAGCAGCAGCAGCAGCTCTGTTTGGGCTAACTGAGTGAAAGCATTTGATTATCTTAACATTCGTACACAGAGAACAAGCCGAGACCTGCTAAGATAAACAGCATCGAAGCAAAACACACAGATTATTAAGAAATTATAGACGGGTTGGTGTTATGTGTCATATGTCGGACTCTTTAGTGTACGGTGTAAATCCTAGAACAGAACAGCACAGGAGGAGAAGCCAATTTTTAAAAAAAGGAGCTGCAACTGAGTGTTTCAGCTTGGGAATTAATGCAGCTGTGTATGCACGAGTGGTTTATAACAAACAGTGACAGCAGCCACCCGAGGGCTAAATTAGCCGTAAATGTGTGCGCCTGTGCGGATGCATCTGCTGCCATACCTGCGGCTGGTTCATGGAGTTGAGGATGAGGGCCCACAGGTCCGCTCTTAGCCCAGTGGGACAGCCCCGCCTGCTGTACTGCTGAGCCGCGGCACTGTCCTGCTCCATGACAACTGGACACAACAACAGCAGAGCATGAAACAGCTGTTTGTCCACATATGTGCTAAACAATGTGTCTCTGAAATTATTTAGTGAGCCCAAAAAAAGCATAAATAGCCTGTAAATAACACACATTACCATACAGCAACTGTTTTTGTGTTTCACTCAATTAAAAGCCACGAGAACATCAAATGTAACCAAACAGGGCTCACAGCCTGAGAGCAGAATTGCACAATATGTGCCAAAATACTTGAGCACAGCTATCTAGAAAGACACGTGGGGAAACGGACACATGGACAACAGGAAGCAGGTAGATAAACATCCAAAACAGTGGAGAGACATGACAAAAATAAAAGCAGAAAAATCAAAGGTCCATCATTTCTCCCACAGCCAGAGTCCCAATATTAAAATAAATAATAGTAATAATCCTTCCATCCTGGTCCTGCATTGTCCATTAGCCACAGCTGATCTGCTTTTATCTAAATGTGCACACATTTTAACTAGCTGTGTTTTGCTAACGACTACTGAATAAAAGCATCAGAGGAAGTGAACGCTCTCTACACCAAACAGCTGCTGCAGAACAACACATGAATGTTAGAGGATCAGCTCGTTTCTAATCAGGTGGGAGGAAATGTGTTCAGGTCGATCCGCAACAGCAGCAGGGAGCAACGTGCTCTGAGAGAAAACTCTACGTACCATAGCTTTAGAGCTACATTAAAAACTGGCTATGGTCAAATATAAATCGTACACAGTAGATGATATGCAGCAGCAATGATTTTTTTTTTATTATTTTTAATTATTTTACAGACAAGTGTTGGTGACATGGAGATGGTTTTATTTTTACTTATTATATTTTATGACATTGTGTTCTATTTTTAAAAGTGGGTTCTATGTAGGTTTGCGACATGAGAGAGTACTTAGATTGCGTTTGTGTAGGTGACTGTCCTTTAATGAGATTCAGCTTTTAAACAGACTTCATGTACATTTTTAATGTACACTATGACACTGTTGATCACAGCACCTTAATTAACAAACTTGGTGACTCGGTGGGGATCTCTGGAACTGTTCTAGGCTGGTTCAGATCGTACCTTTCTAACAGAGATTTCAGTGTCTATATAAACCAAATCATGTCAGATTCCACCAATCTGTTCTGTGGGGTACCACATGTTTCTGTTTTAGGTCCACTCCTGTTTTTACTATATATGCACACCCTAGGACAGATAATTGATGTTTTTCATAATGTCTCCTATCACCTATATGCAGATAACATTCAGCTGTACTGCTCCTTTAAAGATTCTGAGTTCTATAAACTGTCTGAACTACTAGAGTGTCTATCAGCGATCACTAGCTGGCTAGAAGATAACTTCCTTCAGTTAAACTCTGAAAAGACTGAATGTCTGATTATTGCCCCTGAGAGCATGGCTCCTCTGATTAGTCAACAACTTGGTCATTAAAGTCCGTCTTTTACCATTTGGCCATGGGCAAGATATTCACTGCCCAGCCTCCAAAAAAAAGTCTCCACCTGGATTTAACTAAGCAAATAGGTACGAGCCTCCTATTGGATAATTACTGCATGGGTGATTATCTTTCAGCTGCAACAAGTTATTTAACCCCAACTGGTGCAATGAGTTGCTTCTCATTTCGTAAACAACTATGTGGAAAGACACATCTGGTGGTCGTGGAAAAGATGTTAGTCTGTTAGAGAAGGGTCACATCACTGGCATGCGCCAAGCAGAGAAAACATCTAAGGAGATTGCAGAAACGACTAAAACTAGGTTCAGAACTGTCCAACGCATTATTAAAAACTGGTCTGAGTCCAGATGGACCCTGTTCCAGAGTGATGGGTGCATCAGGGTAAGAAGAGAGGCAGATGAAGCGATGCACCCATCATGCCTAGTGCCTACTGTACAAGCCTGTGGGGGCAGTGCTATGATCTGGGGTTGCTGCAGTTGGTCAGGTCTAGGTTCAGCAACAGGATGTGCTCCAAGAATGAGGTCATCTGACTACCTGAATCTACTGAATGACCAGGTTATTCCATCAATGGATTTGTTCTTCCCTGATGGCACGGCCATATTCCAAGATGACAATGCCAGGATTCATGGGGCTCAAATAGTGAAAGAGTGGTTCAGGGAGCATGAGACATCATTTTCACACATGGATTGGCCACCACAGAGTCCAGACCTTAACCCCATTGAGAATCTTTGGGATGTGCTGGAGAAGGCTTCGTGCAGCGGTCAGACTCTACCATCATCAATGATCTTGGTGAAGAATTAATGCAACACTGGATGGAAATAAATTTTGTGACATTGCAGAAGCTTATCGAAACAATGACACAATCAATAAAAGCTAAAGGCGGTCCAACAAAATATTAGAGTGTGTGTGAGCTTTTTATTTGGTGGCAACTCTTTTTTTGGCCGGGCAGTGCATATAAAAATATCACAAATATGTAAAAGAAATCATTGTGGTCATCACTCTGCAGAATGTCATTGTCTTTTCTTGGAAAAAACAAAATCAGAACACAATCTTCCCAAAATTCCTACATTATTTCCCCAGAACCACTCAGACTCAGGCTGAAAATGGACCTTAAATCTCTATTGTGACAGAAGCCCATAAACTAAGACAATCCTCACCCCTAAATTTCCTGTTTGACTGTACTTAACACTTAGCCTGAGGGTGAAATAGTGAGCCCAGGGCGTGGGGTTGTGTACACAAACTACAAACTTGTGCTTTTAGGACTGGTGTCAGTATAAAGGCTGATGTTTACACTGAGCTCATGACAGAGATGACTGACAACAGCACCTGAGAGCGCGCCGATCATTCAGAACATGTTTGGGATTTTTGGTGATTATCTGTGACAGGACCAGAGTCAAACTAAAACTTCAGTGTTTTGGTTGTGCTACACTTACTCCTGCTACCAGAGCCTAGAACCAAGGCTCACAAATAGACTGAAATTAGATTATTTTTTTATGATTACTACAAAATATCAGGAATAAATAAATTAGTAAAGCTTAATTATAGAACAATGGATCTGTCCTCTCAGCCGTTGTGTCTCCATAACAAATTGGCTTTGCTAAGATGTCAGCATTTCGTTTCAGCAGTGAGTGATGTCACCAATAAGCACCAAAAGGTGCCCACAGCCATACATTAATAACATTAAAGGTGTTTTATCTGTCAGATTATGCCGTGTGTTCTTTCATTGATTCTTATGTATTACACAGAGTAGCAAATGTGTTCTTTACATTAGAAAATCAATTATGAAGAATTGAAAAGAAAGAATCAACATAACGAAGAGTGGACATGTGACGTAAAAAGCTGCGTTCAATGACCAGAAGAAATGTCATTGGGGAAGGATTTCTGAAGCATTTTCCAGCATCTGGGGTTTAGGAACTTTGATTTTAAAGAAAGGTTAACGCTGCTTATTTTATTTTCCTTCCATTCTGCTTTGCCAGCAACTCTTCCAATTTTACAAATCCCGTTTGTTGGCGATGTTTGCCGCTATCATTTTCAACCGAATTCTAACCAATCAGTATGCGTTAACCATAAGGCCCGCCTAGAGACTCAACCGGGTCATTTCCAAGAACATATCCCAATGTAGGTAATCGGTTGGTTCCTGAAAAGGCCCGGAAAGTGGTCCTTTCAAGCTCATACGGTAAAATTACACATAAGTCCTGATCGAGGAAACGTGCTAGTAGCATCAACCCTTTTTTATCTGGCCTGACAATGACACGTGTTTTTACATTTATTTTATGTTAGAAAAAGAAGGAAGAAAATGACAAGAACTAAACAGCCTACGAGTTATAGAGCTGCACAATATTAGAAAAATGTGTATTATTATTATTAAAATGTGTGATTTTATTGGTTAAGGATGCACATATAACCTATTTTTCCCAAATTCTTGTCTTAAAATAGGTTAATCATTTAATAACCTGTTATTTAAGATGCTAATCTTCGTGAATAGTTTACATTAAAATTGCAATGATAAAATAATTAGTGATAAAAGTAAAGTAATAAAATTATATTTTACAATTATGTAAAATATCTCATGGACCACAGGATGGACTTTAATAAGACTCAGAAATTCTTCACTGAATGTGGAGTCAGTCCCATTCAAGATGGCCGCTAGAGTTGAACAATATTAGCAAAAGTGGCAAAAACTCATCAATATTATTGATATTGAGCTCAAATTTCACATGGTGGTAACTGAGACTCACTCACAGCACCCTCTCTGAGATCTGAGAGGTTGTGGTAAATGTTGCATTAAATAACAGAAAGTTACTGTCAAATTAACCAAAACATCTGTAACTCCAAAATTCTCAACAGATTTAACTCTGGAATGAAAGTTGACGGGTGACATGTGTTTTGTGAAAAAAACAGAGTGTTAAACACCAAAAACACACCAACCTTTTTTCCCGATCTGTACGTAGTTTTTCTCAAACAGGTCTGCACAGCAAAGGGGAGAGGAGATAAAGAAAAGGAAATAGAAAAGTTATCGGTCAGATTAACAAACACAAAGATAGGGGAGGTGATTCTGTTCTATTTTAGGCTCGAACAGCAAACTGCAACAACGTTAATATCTAAACTCTACAGAGATAATGTTTGAGAAACCCCAGACAGACACGGGGAACACGGGCTGGAACACACTCGTGGTTAGGTACTTAACACTTTATTTAACCACAACAGGAAGTAGTTTCTGTGTATGTTGTAGTACTTATTGACTGATGAATGAGAGTTAAGGCAACATAAGTGAGTTTATGGGTTTATTTTAATACCTGGATGGATATTTGCTACATCGTCAATCCCCAGCTGCCCCGTGTTTAGGCTCAGCTCTGAGTAGGCCTTTCTCTGCGAGGGAGCAAAACAAATCCAGTCTTAATACCATTTCCTGGGTCAGCTTATGTTTTATAAAGGCCCGCTGATAAATCCACAATCAGGGATGCCTACCAGCTGTGGGATGTCCCGGACGCTGAGGGGAACCTGGACGAGACCCCAGTGGCTCCAGGCGCTCACGTCCTCGCAGCTGTCACGGTTTGGGTTCCTCAGACTGATCAGAACCTGATGTAATGAACTAAAGTTTATCTTCAACTTCTTGATTAAAGCAAACATTTACACGAGTAAGAAAGAATTTAATTACCTCAAGAAAGTCTTTAGGGGCATAAACCGGTCTGAATCGACTTAAATCTACAGGAAACACAAGAACAGCATTTATGGGACGTTGTTTATGATCGTATCTACCTGACAGGTTTAAATCTGCAGCTTTAGTTAGTAAAAAATAGAGTGAGGCCAGACAAAAGTGGGACTTCCACCCTGTGTGTGTGCCGCTCGTTATCGCAGCTCCGCACAAGAGGTCTGGACAGCTTCTTCATCCGCCGTCCAAAGTGTTTACAGTCAGCGGACGGCACATCCTAAATGTTATTATACGTTCCTGAGCCGTGATAAAACTGTTAGGACAAAAGACAAGCGTGTCCTCTGGAAACCAGCCAACTCGGAGTTAAAACCAGGTCGGTACGAGCTAATAAATCCTAAGTGCTTCCATTCATTTGAAGATGGGGATTTTCTCTACATTTTTAAGTCAAACCATTGGGTTAAGGTCTGCAGACCTGGTTCGTCCGTGCCCATCTCGTTCCACTTGTTGGTGAGCTCCGTCTGCTCCGCTGCAGGTCTCTGTGGAGCAGCAGAAACCCCAGATCATAACAAAAACACATCTACAGCACTCTCTGCAACACCTTCAGACAGCCTGGGTACTATCAGGCAGATGTGGGAGCTTTTAAATACCTTGCGAGCTAGAGGCACTTCAAGCTCCGTGCTCATGCTGTTCAGGCTTTTGAGAACTCGTTTCTCCCAGTTGGCCTACAAGAGGGGAGCAGGCACGAATTTGGGTTTAGATAGCATCTGAGTTACATAAAAAAGGAGGGGGATTTATGTCTCTGGCATCCGATGCAGGAAAAGGGTCCAAGACTCAGAGGAGGCTTGAGAAGGGGATGATGGAGATAAGAGGTGACAGACTGACCTGAGCCTTACGCATGTAGGCCAGCGGCTCTTTGAGATGCTCTGGTGGAGCTCTGGGATGGTTCGGAGGCAGCTGGCTGGATTAGAAAAAACGACAAGAGTACATAAAGTGTTCAAATAGAGTAACAGCTTTCCGAGATTGATGCCAATAAAAATACATAAAAAACAAGGAATCAGTCAAACAACGAGTGAATATAGGAGCTTGCTTGGTTTGTCACCGTTAGTGACCCACAAATACAGCCCAGATGAGTCAGAACACGCCTCTACCCAGCCCGCTCACGGCGTCCTGCATGACTCAAAGTCTCAGAGCATTAAACAGCGTTCGGCCTAATCTAAACACCTTTAAGAGCGCGCAAGGCTGATTCCAGGCCAGTAACAGGAGGCAGCCGTCCTTCTGTTGACATCTGAGACCAGAGAGGGTTACTCGTCCTCAAAGATGACTGAAAGAAGAACATTTGTCAAAACACTAATTGACCTACAACGAGAAAGGGGGAAAGAAGCTGGAAATTCCTGAGTCAGGTATTAAAATACCTGATTGATGGATCCCACCTGGCTTTTATATAAAGAATTTTGAGATGTTTTTATTTAAACTACAACCTGGTTTTATTTATATCTAAAATGAGAACAATGAGTCAAATTTAATGGTATAAAATTAATCTTTCAAAAATGCTAAATGGGTGTCCCACAAGGTTTTGTTCTAGGACCATTGCTTTTACTTGTGTCTGTTTTATCTTTTTACTCGTATTTATAAGGACAGTTATATACTGGGTTGATTGTTGGGGATACTTATTAGCCTTAATAACAAATGTATTTGGATTTTAACAAAATGCCTTGAGACTGTCTACATTTGTAATGGTAGTATTTTTATGATGACTTACTAGATTTTCTTGTGTGCAACTTATAAATGTGTTGTGATTTTAAATTAATTGTAAAGAGGACCTCAGAGAGAGTCAAATTTTTAACAGCTAATGGGAATACAACCAATAAACTTGATGTATATTTAATTGGAAATATTTTGACTTTTTTTAAAGTTATACAATGGTCTATGGTTCATATGAAACATGTTTATAAAGTTCTTTGCGTTATATCCCAATCACATAAAGCAATCTCAGCAGTTTTATTCTTGACAGTTTCAATACCTTCCAGAATGAGCTGTTTCAGGGCTCTGTCGCTTTAAGGAAACAAGCTGGAGCTGGCCATGCCCACCAATCTTCTGATTGGCTGCTATGAGGTGAGGAGCTCAGATATCTGAGAGAGGCTCAGAGTAGTGTTTCTGCTCATCAAGCAGTGTTTGCGAAAACTTTTCAGCCACGCCTGCCAAACTGGCAGACGTGAGAGCGTCTCACGCAGGACATTTTTGATCCACGTAGGACAATGTCCTCGCGGGCTTCAGATTTGTATCTATTTAACAGTGGGTATTGTAGTGACCTCTGACCTTTACATATTATACATATTTTTATTGTGACAATAATCTGTTGACATAATTTGAAAAAAGAACCATCAATGTGATTTTCTGCCAAATTCATAAAATGAGGATTAACAGAATTTATCAGGAAATTATTAGAGATCATATAATTATTATAAAATATTATGAAACACCAGAAACAACATATTATATATGAAAGTATTTCTAAATATTGTAATGATCCATAAGGGCCTTTTGTGACTGATGCTGTAGCCTGATGTTACTGTTCCTTTAAGAGACGCTGTGGCTGGTTGAGGTGAAACTGGAAGTTGGAGATGCAGGTTTATCTCAGCTGTTTGTTAAACTACCCTAATAAACTACTGTTAAGGACAAAATGTCATTCTGTCTGACGATTTAGTTCATCACAAATATCACAATATAAAGAAATGATCTTTTTCTTGGGGGGGTAGGGGGGTGTCACTGTGCCGTGGTCCCCGAAATGCCTAGAAACGGCCCTGGGTGTGGGACTGAGTTTTGAAGGTGATCTGAATTGTATCAAATAAATAAATATTACATGCTTATAAGTTATTATTATTATAAAATTACAAACGTGTAGTGGATATATCTGCCACATGTTCCTTTTCAAACACTGTTTTGTTTTTTATGCGACTAGTTTCCTGTCCTGTCTTTCTCTTAGCTGCATCTCCTCTCAATCCTCCAGAAAAACTGCTGTCTGGCTTCTTACTTTTCAACTCACAAGTTACTTTTGAAATTAGCACATCAAAAAGATGCCTCGACCGCAAAAATAGCGGAATGTGCGCAGCGCGGCCGCACCAGTGAGGAGACGTCACCGATGCACGGGAGATGATCTCTGCAGCAGCGGAGCGCGTCATGCACAAATGAAAGACAGAAAGTATGAGCAAACATGAACGATCGCGTGTTAATTATGTTTTTTTTTTGGTGGCGCCACTTTGAGAATGTTACTGTGGCCGTGCGCAGGACGCAGCTGCCCGGCGGAGCACATCAGTAATCAGCGCTCTGCCGCTCTCCATCCTCTCTGCCCCAAAAGAAGACCCGCTACGCTGAGAGCCCAAATAAATAATGTATATGTAGAAACTAGATCTTTTGAGGGGGAAGCCAACAAACAGTCTGCAGTTTTCAGGAAGTTTATTTTATTTTGGCACGTTCAGAGAAGACGCACGGTGTCGGTCATATTGTCCGACGATTTAAAGTTTTTCGTCGGACAATATTAAATCACGTCGGTAATGTCCGACTGTCCGACGTGTTTTCGCAAACACTGATCAAGTGTCGACAGGTGAGATGTGGTTCTATGTTAATTATCCCGTTTGTGACATCACAAACTGGGACTTTTTGAAATGGCTCGTTTTGGACAAATAATTCTTGAAACCAAACGCTGACAGAAAACGGATGGGCGTGTTTTTATTCACGTTCTGTTTATAGAGGTAGTAGAGACCCACAAGGCAGCACAAAAACAAACAAAAAGTGAGTTTTGCTTAATATGTCCCCTTTAAAAGCTGTAAAAATGTTGAGTGATGATCGGATGCAGATGATGTTCTCGTTGGTGTAACTGCAAATGATGCACATTCACTGAACAAATGATTGAGTGGAGAGTGCGTTAACAATATTTAAATATTTTTTAACATACTGTAGTTTTACTATTTTTCTTGATCAGAAGGAAAATCTAATAAGACTTGTTCAAATATTAGTAAGTGGTTTTAGATTTCCTTTATAAATTCAAGGCTTGTTTTATGAATTTTGTCTTACAACAAGATCATTTTTATCTATAAAGCCTGCTGAATTAAAATTGCATACTACTATTTTTCCACACCTTTCCTTATTGTGAAACTTGGACCAAACAGCCCAACCAGTTTTAAAACCAGACTAGCTCCATAAATAAGCTTTCTCCTGATATTCATCTGATAAAACTAACAAGAGAAATCTTGCCTTGCTCCAAGCATTTATGGACTCAACGTGTTTTTTTTAAACCAATCAGATCTCTTCACGGGGAGCCAAAGGTGTGTTTCCAGGTGTGACAGCCATTACTTTTTTATTGAGAAGTTCCACAGGTAACGTATGTTTAGGATTTGACTTTGACACTTGCTACCTGTTAAAAAAAATAAAAAAAACATCTGTTATTTTTCTCAGCAAAGGTTTTCAAAAGAAATTCTCTGTAACAAACCCGTGAGCCAAGATCAATTAAAGTAAGAAAAACCTGATCTACAAACGAAACCTTTCAGGCAGTTAAGTGTCTTCCGTCAGAGGAAATTAGGAATTCAGTGAATTTAGTCTACAGGATCATGTAAAAGAATAGTTAAATGGCACATTACAGTACTGGAATGATATCTGTGTCATAATACACAAAAATAAGATGGGTCTGATAAAATGAATGATGCCGTAAACCAAATCAAGGAAGAAAAAACAAGTCATTATTGATTCTATATACTTCTGATCATCATTTAAATCATCTTAATGATTTATACAACTTTCCTCTCATTCAGATGGAGTATAAACCAAAACAAAGACAATAAATACTAATTATAAAACCAAATACACATAAAAATCCTCAATAGGAGAAAAGTTTGCAAAAATAATTAAGAGTTCATAGATCAACACAAACAAAAACAAATCAACGTTCATTTGTCACTTACATATGCAGCTCTCTGTAGACTGCATTCTGAAGCTTCTTGTCCCAACCTGAAAGAGAATAAATGACCTTATAGACACACAGCAGCAAAAATAATCATTATGGTGGCTGAAGGTGTGAGCTCAAAGTCAGAATTCAGAGATTAAAACCACAATGTAGAGCAAAAGAGTCAGAATTCTGTTCTTTTTTTCCTGTGGCCTTAATCCCCTTCCGCAGTTTTAACTACATTTATGCTGCACCAAACAAATATAGGATACTACTACTACTACTACAACTACTACTACTACTACTACTACTACTACTACTACTGATGATGATGATGATAATAATAACAATAATAATAATAATAATAATAATAATAATAATAATAAACCCACCTGATATTCTGAGAAAGTTGCGGACATCCTCTTTGAGAGACTCTAGTTTTATCTCGGGTCGATGTAAACAGTCCTAGACAATAAAAATAAATAAATGTGTTATACTAGAAGTGATACTGCTAAGGTTAAACTAGCAGATATTTAGCAGTGCAGCATCGTTAGCTTGATGCTAGCTGACTCACTTTGGCTTGTCTCTCTATCTGAGAGTGTAAGCTGCTGCCTCTGAGCCGCTGGACGATCTGAGCGATGCTCTGAGAAAACTCCGAGCCTTCATTCATCCTCCTGTTTCACCCGAACAACCCACGCGAACCTGCTGTTGATGCTGCCGCTAGCAAACGCTGCAGCAGTCACCTGCAAACGTTACTTAGCAACGGAGGCAGAGCAGCGTGCGCTGGGGAAACAAGTGCCTCAAATTAAAGTTCCGCCCCAAAAAAACACTTAAGGTTTTTATTGCGTCTTTCGGGTAAATTTGACTGTAATACATTTTTTTAACTACGAGTTTTTATATTTTTATTTATTGAATGTGTTTAGTTTAACCATAAATACACTATCAACAGGGAAGCATACAAAACCAGAAATATAGTATTTTCCTTTTATTATGTCCTCTTCATTTTTCGTTGTAAAGAATATCAAGGATATTTATGGCAGTCATGTTTACGTGCAGATTTTGTAAGGTTCTGTAGCTTACAGAAGTTAGCCAAGACTCAGTGGCGGACCTAGATTTCTTTCCTTCACATTAAGGGTTTCAGAAGGGCCCTACTGAAAAAAACAGCATGTGTTGTGTTTTGGATGCTGGTATGCTGGTCCAACATGCAATGCTAGTTCAGAATGGGATGCTGGACTAGCATCGTACGTTGGTCTACCAGCTAAACCAGCACCAAAACACAACGTATGCTGGTCTATGCTGTTTTTTTCAGCAGGGGGGGACAACGTTTATTACCGCAGCCCCCCTCCCTACCACCCCACCCTCGCTAATGCTAAGGCCAGACAAACAGAGATATTCCAGGCCTGAATTATTGCCCCAGTCCACCCCTGAATATATTTTTCCCCCTCTCCAAAAAAACACTCTAAATCATGGAATTTGAAACATGTTTGTGGAACAAATCCCTAAAATCTCTCCTGTATAAACTAAATATCTCATCTATATTTGAACGTCTTCACTGGCTGCTGTTTCCCCTCCCAACATGGCTGACCTGTTGACGCATCACTGAACGGGAAGAGACAGACTTCCTGCTCCGGTTGGCGATTGACAACTAATCAAGATAAGTGTGTTTGTTAACTTTAAATCAGTAACTTGCCTGTATTTGTATATTGCCTTCTTAGGGTTCTACAACCCCCCCAAGGTGCTTCACAACACAATCAGTCATCCACCCATTCACACACACATTCACACGCAGGTGGGGATGAGCTACAGCTGCCCTGGGGCGCACCGACGGAGGCGAGGCTGCTGAGCACAGGCGCCACCAGTCCCTCCAACCACCACCAGCAGGCAAGGCAGGCAGTAAGTTAGGACAGAAACTGGAGTTCTGCAGGCGTTTTATTGACAATCAAAATTATATAAAATACAAAACTATATAATCCACAGGGGAGTAGTTGTGGTGGCTAGATTAAAATTTTTTTACTGGCAGCTGCCTCCCCGTGCCCCCCCTCAGAACCACCAATGCTAAAAAGTTAAACTTTAACATAGAACTCAGGATCCCGTCAATAGTTTATTATATCTTCAAACTGGAACGTTGTTCCCAAGCTAAAATTAGCTCTCCACACATCTGCTCTAACGATACTAAACAGCTTCAGGCTTCTTGTACACTCAGTTCTCAGACTATTTAGAATAAATCTGAATGTGTTGCTAACATATAAGCTGCTGCTAATTTAATCCTTCCTTGAACTGCTTACTGGAGATTACACTCAACCTGTTCTGCTAAGGTTTAGGATCATGATGAAATTTAGGATATAGAAGATTTTAATAATATGGAAAAAAAGAAGAATATGTGGAAATAAAGGAAAAGTTTCTGATTTATATATAAATAATTTTTCTTAACAGGTCATAAAATGAAACTTTATCATATAGGAACACGTTGATGAATATGTTAACTGTGAGGTGCAGAAGTTAGCTAAAATACAAACAGGTTATTGCAAACATCTAACAAATATGTTTGTTTGGGGAAAAATTAGATCTATAAAATGTGAGGGTAAGACACTAGAATAGAAAATACACTTATAAATATTCAAAAATTAATAATATAAAATAAAAAGTAATAGTCACAAGAAATAATAAACAAATTATTTTGATGAACATAAACACAAAAGGAAGTGGTTGGATAAGATCTGAAACTGACAAATAAATGGAAAATGAATTTAGTTGGAATAACGATACTGAGGTTTAATTTTTTTGTTAGTTCTATATTTTTATAGCATAATAAAGGATGAAGGAAGTTTTTCGAGCACCGCTGTAGAAGCAGAAGCTAAGAGACAGCACCATGTGAAAACATCTTTTTATCATTTATTCAGTAAAAACACCCAAAAAATAAATTATAATAAATAACCTGAATAAATAATACATTAAAAAATGTATTATAGTAAAATTAATAATAAAAATAGAACATTTTAGGAATGCTTCTCTAGAAGTTTCTTGATTTAGACTAATTATGACTTTTCTGTAAATAGTTTATCAAATTGTTTTCTTCACAGTCTGACTTTTTTTTTAAATAATATTTGACTTTTATCTCAAAATCTCAATATTTTTCTAATCATGTTTCCTTTTTTCAAACGGTTGAACATTTTTTAAACCTCTTTTTTCTCTACGTTTTTATGTTCTTCATTCTTCATACCTTCACACACACACACACACACACACACACACACACACACACACACACACACACACACACACACACACACACACGTTTACACAAAAATGTCCCGACCTGTACAATCATGCTGAGATCTGACAGGAAACACCTTCTGACAGGGCTGGAGGAGCAGTTTGGTTTAATTCTCCAAACTCTTCTTTTTACATCCGGGTACTAAAACCTAATCTTATGAATCTCTGAGTTCATTCACCTTTTTTATATCTGGAGAGGAGGGGTCGGTGGTCTGGAAGGCGGGGTGAGCTGAGCAGAAGTAGATTCATCCACATGTTGTTGTCAGGACCTGGGAGCGCACGGCTGTCAGAGCGCACAGACGCTCGGAGAGGAGCTGCTGTCTCTGCATCTTCTTCACTTTAAAACTCGCCTCATCCTGCTGAGAACCTGATCTGTGTGTAAAGAGCATGAACCCGGCGGTTCTAAAGACGGATTCCACCTGAACCCACCGGGAGGAAGAAGGAAAAGACGCAAAATGGAGACGTTTACAATCCATGACATGCTCATAAACTCCACTGATCTGAACAAGATTTTGTGCAGTTTTGGAATCAAGAATCTCTCAGATTGTGAGAACGAACCAGACCCGCCACCCGAACCGAAAGGTAAAGTGAGTTTCATCAGTTTACATCCGGATATAAACGGAAGGGTTCATGTTTTTAAAATGTGTCAGAGCTGTTTTCGGGTTTTTTTCTCTCCGTGTGAAAGCGCCCCAGCTTGTGCCAAATAAGCGCTCGCTTTGGGCATTTCTCTTGCGTCAGTGCGCATTACGCGCACGGCTCAGGTCCTGCGCGCGCTAGATTCTGCACGGCCAAGTGAACACGCAGCGCGCACAGAATGTAGAGCACTAAAGAGTTGACTTAGTGCGTTTCTGAGGGGTCAAAACCCAACAGCCTGGAGGGATTTAGAGTAATCTTCCTAAAAACGCGCAGGGAGACCGTCAGCTGTTGCACACGAGTCTCATAAATATTAGTGATGTTTGCTCAGGGGACGTAAATACAGCTCAAGCGTTCTCTGCGTCAGAGGACGAGATGTGAGTCAAAATAGCTCACAGGTCTAATTAGAGGGATGCCATGATGACCGTGTGTGTGTGTGTGTGTGTGTGTGTGTGTGTGTGTGTGTGTGTGTGTGTGTGTGTGTGTGTGTGTGTGTGTGTGTGTGTGTGTGTGTGTGTGTGTGTGTGTGTGTGTCCTCCTATCAGACATCAACCAGACCGTCCGGATCATCCTCTACAGTCTCATCTTCCTCCTGAGCGTCCTGGGCAACAGCCTCATCATCGCCGTCCTGGTGAGGAACCGGCGCATGAGGACCGTCACCAACCTGTTCCTGCTGTCCCTGGCCATCAGTGACCTCATGGTCTCCCTGGTGTGCATCCCCTTCACCCTCATCCCCAACCTCATGAAGGACTTCATCTTCGGCATCGGCATATGCAAGCTGGTCATGTACTTCATGGGTATGTTGGGTGATTGGTGCTCCAAAGAGATGATGCCAGAAATTGAGAGAATTTGCCCAAATCCTCACCTAAAGCTGAGCACAACCTGACCCATCTCTCCGTTTCTATGGAGATTTATCGTTTTTGTCATGGTAATCGTGTTACATGTCAGAAGGAGGATAATTGGAGGCATCTGAGGCACAAGGTTCATTTCCCTCTGTGTTCAGATGCTCCTGCAGGCCTAATGAGCTCCAGCTCAAAACAGTCCTGGTCAAGAGGGGAAAGCTTTTTTATGGAAGCGGAACATAATTCAATTTTTGCAGCCACTACGTTGCAGGATTTCTATTCTGGGTTGTTGGTTTCTTGACCCGTGAAAGTCACATTAAGGAAAAGATGTGTCTGTGTTCCCCAAAGGCTAAAAATAAATACGTTTGTCTAGAAAACAAGTTAAAGTCCACTAGCGTGCATGAGAAAACCCACTTTCTAGTAACCATTTTTCAATCTGTCACAGATAGCTCTTAGAACAACCTCAGTTTAGAGAAACTGATTCGCTCTGACTGGACTGACATGCTAACAGCTAGTCACAATGGAGTCAGTAACAAAGCATCTTAAAAAGATTTCAGTTGTTCATAGCAGTTAATACACTTTAATCAATATTTAAAATTTCCTGCTTGCTCAAGCAAAATAAACATATAATTACAACCACAAGTGCTAAAGTAGCTAGCTCCATAGCTAACGTCTACTGCAGAGAATCACATAAGTAACTATGCAACGTGAACTGCGAGGCAAATAACTTTAGCTTGAAATGCTATAAAATGTTTGAGATTAGAGTTGTTTTATATCAGCGGAAACAATTTATAACTGTCTCCATCTCAGACTAGCCATTAGCTTATCAATCCAGTCAAACAAATCTAATCTCAAACAATTCACAAGAGTTCAAGCGAACAATAGCTTAGAATTCTTTACATCAAATTTAATTAGCATTACACGGTTTTCCACGAAGAATTGTATGGTTATGTATAAGTGCAAGTAGCGTTAGCTAGCTTGTTTCAACACAAAAGTGATCCATTTTGGCCTTGGCCCTGTTCAAACTAGCAGTTAGCTTGTCAGTCCAGTCAAAATGAATCTTTTTCTTCAAACTGAGGTTGTTCCAAAACTTTCACACAGCACGCCAATTCAAAACCTGTCTTTAAAAGAAACATATTTAGAGGAGTCATGTCTGAAAATAACTGTGCACACAACAAACAACAAAAACAAAACAGACCCAATCTGAATGCTGCTCGTGAGTCAACAGGGACACATCAAATCTAATCAGTGTCCAGGCTGGGAAAGACAAAGATGCCAGATGTAGAATTATTCACCATCATTAGCGTTCCTACATTTTATCGTACGGTTAACATGAGAATAAACTCTCAGACTTACGTTTCTGTCTATCTTAGACACTCTAGACCCAGATGAGGACTCAAATCTTCATGAAACATTTTTCTCCAGGTAAACCGTGATCAGACAAATCCAGACTTGTGACACCTCTAATGTGTGATGCATTTGAATTCTGTGTGTTAGTCTGCAGCATAAAGGGAATAAACATGCTTATAGTATCTAAACCTAAACAAACTTTATGTGCAACTTCATTAATCAAATTCATTTTGATATCTTTTATTGTTTTCACATAATAACAGTTTAATTTTCATGATTTTGCACATTTCTCACTAATAGTTCCAAGATGATGATGTCATACATGTCTGAGGTTTCCGCTTTTAACCCTTTAGCATGCAGGTTAGCTGCTTGGTAGAAATATATTTTAATCCTTTTATATAATTGAAGCATGAACTGAGCTTAACTGAAAAAAACTAAAATAATTCTAAAAAATATATGGAGATGTTTAAATAAAAGATCATTATTTTAATAATTTGATCATAACCATTATACAAGTGACCATTTATGCACACTTTAAGTCTTGATTAAACCAAATCGTATAAAAAAAAGAAAAAAGAAAAATTACATTTTTAGGTATTTCAGTGAGTTCCTGTTAAAGGGTTACTAATAACAGTATTACTATTTTTATATTATTATTATTATTATTATTATTATTATTATTAATAGTAATAGTAATAATAATAATAATAATAAGTCTTACTTTAAAATTTTGCTCTTGTTGCCCCAAATGAATAAATGATCTAAAATATATAATTCATTGCTTTTCCTTTGTGCAGAAGCTAAAGGGTTAATAAGTACTTTTCTGCCTCATTAAAGAGACACTTTGCAACTTTTTAATATTTTTATATCATTTTCTTGAGCCAGTATGTGCTAAAATGACCCTTTACAGGGTTAATGAAAGGCCACCCAGCCCCTGTCGCCCCCTGTGGCCAGAATATTCCACTTGCAACTTCACAGTTGCCGGTCTGGTCTGTTGGGACTTAGAAAAATTTGAGCTGACATACCTGGATCTGCAGTCTGGTTCCAGCACGTTTCCTGCATGTTTAGATCATGAACACAGCTGATTTGTTTGATTTAGTGCTGAACCGCTCCTGTAGACACTAATGAAGGCTAAGGAGACATTTCAGCAGTTAGATTAAGGTGTTAAAAAGACGAACGTACAGCGAGAAGAGATAGGTTTTACTTTCGCTTTAACCAACAAACACTAAAAACAAGCCAAAATTGACTAGTGTCCCTTTAAAGTAACACTAAGCAGTTTCCAGCTCCTCCGCCCTACTGTTTGAAAGTGGAATTACAACTAGCGTAAACAACCCTGCTGCAGTCTGCTGTAGCTAGCACTAACAACAAGCTAACACTAACATGAGCCAACTAATACTAAAATAAACCACAAAGTAAAAAGATTCACACTGCTGGACAAAAATATTATTACTTACAAGTCCAGTAGCAACAAAGCCAGGTCACCATCAGTCTGTGATTTTGTAGCCTCTTTTAGCTTCCTCTGGTGTAGGCTGCGCCAATGTTCACTCTGGTTTTAGCGCTTTGCTTCGCCTCCAAAGACATTACTCTATTACTTTTACTTCCAGGCTTCGTCATTATGCCAACAGAAAAAACAGTTTCTAACAAGAACAGTTTCTAACTCACCGATCACCGAGATCAATGTTAAAGCTCTTGCTTAAAGTTTAAAAAACCTATCTATTGTTACTTTAAGTTTGCAGTCAGAGAAGTTGAGTTGTTACCATGGTGACCCTAATAAGCCACCCTCAGCAGTTTTAACATTTCTTTTAATATGGGGTTCTCTTTATATTTTATGTGTACATCAGAATAAAGTATTTTCTTTAGTTATTATTGTTTATTTAACTTTTCCATTTGATCCAGTCATTCCACATCTTCCATAAAAATAGCTTCTAATGAGATGATTCAGGGCATTCAGGGACAAGAAGCTTCCCCTAATTCGTCTGTGATTCAGATAAATACTTCTGGTTGTCCCTAACAGAAACATCAGCTCCGACCAATAACGAGGTGCAGTCATTACAAATGATGTGTTGAAAATAATATTTCATTTTCATCCAATTACGGCCCCAGACGGCCCTCCTCACTTCCTGTTTTCCTATTTAGCTGCACATGGAGATTAGGGCAATGTCTTTTGGGGATTACTTGATCATTTGTCCATGTTTCTATCTGCTGCTTCGTCATTCTTCTTGTATTCTGCACAGTAAAGATATAAATGTATTTATGACTTGTTAGTGTTAAGGAAGGTCCTCACGGTGATCAGATGGCACGGGACGGGCTCTGTTGTTGCTCAGCTCTTAAATCTGACAAAACATTAATTTGCTTTGTCATCAAAACGATTACAGCAGACATGTTGAGAGGATGTCTGGGAGTTACCAAAGATTAACCTTCAATAATAATATAGCTACAAAAGTGGAGGCAGCAGGGGCGGACTAAGCGGTTTGGGGGCAAACAAAGGCACGGGGCCCTCTGCAGCTGTTGTCACTCTTCAGCACTGTAAAGAAATCCATAATATTTGGCTGTGTTGCTACAAATGTTTTATTCTCTTCCTGCTGCTTTTACTTTTCAGAACTCTTTTATTTATTATTTATATTTGGGTGTTTTTAACATGTGGGCATTAATGCTCTTTTTAAATTTGACTTTTAAAAACTGATTCTAAGCTAATCATTTTCTGGAAGTTGCTTAGATATGAATTTAGGAAAAAGCGAATGTGAATATTACCAAAGCTACAACACTAGATCAGGTTAGCTTAGCACAACAGAAAAGATGAACCTTTTACATTTTACCAGACATAGCTTTGTGATTTGTGATCATTTTAATCTCTGTACCTGATGACCTAAAATGATTTGAGAAGAAAACTTTATACCTGGTGGGAAGTATAAAATACATCCATTAAAATTCACCTTCTAATATTTATGCTAAGCTAATTAGCTTCTGGAAGTACCTTCAGTCAAATGCACTCAGATATGAAATGTTGGTAACACTTTACAAAAAGGGTTATTAGTTTGAATGCTGTTAAGCATTCAAACTATTGTTTTCCTGTTTCTCTTTATTATTCTTCTTCTTCTTCTTCTTCTTCTTATTATTCTGCTTCCGTACACTTTTTTGAACCTTTTCAACTCCTTAAAATTTTCAGCTATTTCAGCAAATTTGGTATCAAATCGTTCAGCTCGTTAAGCTCTTTCCGGCTATTACTTTTGGTATTGATACGTTTAATATTTTAGGAGATATTCAGCTTTTTCTGCGATTTTTCAGCCCATTGAAATGAATGGGAAAAGCTTCAAATCCTTCAAATTTTCAGAAAATCATTCAGCTTGTTTGACCTTTAACTACTTCAGCATACTTCAACTTAGAGACTTCATTCAACTTTTAACAAACTCAGAACACATTCAGCTCTTATCTGATTATTCAGCTTCTTGATATCTTTTACGGTTTTTCTATAATCACAGGTTAAACTTGAGGTACGATTTTGGAAAGTTCAGGAATTTCTCCTCCTTCCCCCATTCAAAAGAATAGGGCCGAAAACCGACTTTGCTCGACTTCAGACCGTGTCCTGAGAGAACCGTAGAACCGACGGAAATGAGACTTGCACTGAATAAAAGCTGACGAAAATTCCTCCGTTTTGAGCTATAATTTATGGACGTACTCCAAACATTGTGGTCGTAGTGATAATCTCTTTGGAGAGTAATCAGTTTTCAGAAATGTTTCTCACACCTCTAAACTGTTTCCAACTGCCGATCCTTCACTCTAACATTTTTAGGTCACAACCTCTGCGAACACATGTTTGCTACAGCCACATCGTTTGGGCTACTGAAACAATTATATCTGAAAAAGTAGGAATCTTCGTCAGCTTCGATAGGATGTCTTCATTTTTGCTGTAGCTGTCACGGTTCGGACGCTACGAGCCTCAGAAGGCAGACAGTGCCAGATTTTCCCATTGACTCCCATAATAATCCAGACATGTGATTCGATCGCTGTCTGAGAGATGAAATTGTCTCCTCATATCTCCTACACAATTCAACGTAGCCACACAAAAATTCACACAGAGCACCATCGAAGCCTTCTGA